>JBBPKF010000262.1:0-14520 GCA_038089175.1 Binderoboletus segoi | reverse complement strand
GTCTACATGTGTATTATTGTTTATATCACCAAACAATGTCAAATATATCACATTCTTATCATAATTATAGTGTTCAGATGAAAAGTACATAAAGTGTTCCAAGGGAGTCTCTGTTTTCAAATGGCCATATCTCCACCGCCATTGGACCGAATCACATGATCTAGAGGCCGAATTGTAGCCAGGAGTAGGTACTATATTTGGTCTCACCAAAGCAAAATGAAATTCCCACAGGTGTTTGCAGGGCACTTCACGCCCTGTATCTAGGTTAGACATTGGAACACTTTTTGAAGTCACTGTATGACAGTTAGTCATAATGATGAAGGGTTTGGAGAAATCAGGCATGTGCAGAACAGGTCAACATATGAAGATATTTTTCAGGATTTTGAAGGCTCACTGGTGGGATTCTGCCCCAACCCAGGCCTGGCCTTTCTTGGTGAAATCATTGAGCAGGCATGCAATGTCATCATAGTTGGGGACAAATTTCCAATAGAAATTACAAAAGCTCAGAAAGGAGCATATGCCATTGACTGTCATAGGGGGTCTCCAGTCCTCAATGGCCTTGACTTTGTTCAGATTGAGGCATACTTGCCCTTTCTGAATGACCATATCTAAGTACTTCATTTCCTTGGCATCAAACGTGCATTTTGATAGTTTAAGGTAGGGTTTTTCTTTTTGAAACTGTTCTAAAACCCAGCATGTGCATTCTTGGTGGGTAATGAGATCTGCAGAGGCAAAACCTAAATCATCCATGTAGATTCCTAACCATTCTTCTGCTATCACATTGCAGAAGATGTGATTGTCATATCTCAAATTCACTGCTTTAACTTTGACCCTTCAGGTCTCCTCCAATCCAACTCTGATCCAACCCTAAACCATTTTTCTCCATACATAGTTCTCTGAACTCCAGACACTTCCGAGATGACTTGTCTCCATTTCAATAACATTGCATTTTATCCCAGTGTCCTCCATTCCATTCCCTCCATATTTGTATTAGTTCCACTTCTCAGACTCCTCCATGCAGTGTCAACTGTAGAACCACAGCCACACAGCACCTCTGGTATATATTCTACCCAACCTCCAAAATTCCTTAGTCATCCATCCCCTCTATAGTATAAATACTCCATACAATACTCTGTAATCTTTTGCTTGAGTATCAACATAGTCTGACAATCTCACCCCTGTTCCCTCTTGTCCAAGCTTTGATAGCTCAATTTCAACCCACCTCTGACATTTCTGCTCCACAAATACAGGACCCAGACCCAATGTAAGGGTGCATCACACAAGGTGAAGCTAAGTCCCATCCAACCAAAACTCTGGAGTTCTGGAGTTTCCATAGATCATTCAACATGGCCTTAAGAATAATTCATCATATTCTGGAAATGGAGGAGAGGGAGTTCAAGAAACCAAAGAACATGTCCTGAGGTTTGAAGAGACCTTCAGAGGTTGTCATATCTCAGACCAACTCTGGTCCTCCACACTCATCTCCAGTCCACTCTGACCACCTCCAGTCTATCATAGACAATTCCATTCCATCTCCATTTCACTTCCTCTCCATCTCCATTCTATTTTCTTTTATACTCAAGCTATGCTCTCCATTTCATTTCATCCATATTTGTATTAGTTCTGCTCCTCAGGCTCCTCCATGCAGTGTTCACTGCAGAGCACAGCTCTGCAGCACATCTGGTATACTCCTTGTCCAACCTCCAGACTTCTTAGTCATCCAAATTCTCCATAGTATATAAACCCTGTACTTTATCTCATAGACCTCAGTCTAAATATTGATTTAACCTGACATTCTCCTCACTCCATCTCTGAGTCTTGATGACTCTACTCTGACCTTCTGTCCTCACTCCAACCCTCTGCAAATCCAGGACACCAGAACTCCTGTAAGGGTGCATCACATAAGGTGAAGCCAAGTTCCAAACTCCTCAGAACTCTGGACCTCCAGAGTTGCCTCAGAGATTGTCCAACATGGTCTTGACAGAGGTGATGAATGCTGCTTTCCACCAACTATCTTCATCAATGAGCACATTATTGTACCTCCAGCAGATATCAAACTCTGTGTTTCATTTAGCATTTTTGAATCTGTCAAACAGTTCAGGGATGGTGGGAAGTGGGTACACATTTTTATTCATGTATGAGTTTAAATACTGGTAATCCTGGCAAGGTTGTAACTTCCCATCCTTCTTAGTGACAAAGAAGAAAGGAAATGCTTGTGGGGATATAGAAGAGATAATTTTGCCATTCTCCAGATTGTCCTTGATGAATTCCTTGCATGCTTGTTGCTTCATGGGATTGAGTGGATAAATTTTAGCAACTTTTGAAATGAAGTCATCATCTGTTTTGATGGAGAAATTGAACCTTCTCCTGTGTGAAGAAAGTTCTCCTTTCAGTGGTTCATCAAAAACATCTTGGAAGTCCTTGTAGGCATCTGGTAACACCACTTCCTTTTTAATTGCATTCTGCACAATCTCTGTAGACAGAGTAACCTTATCAATAAACACTGAGAGTTGTGGGCATTCTTCTACCTCAGGTTCTTCTTCAGGCATGATTATTTTGATAAGGAGGTTTCTGGTTCTCCAATTAATGATGGGATTGTGTTGTTTCAGCCAGGAATGTCCTTGAATGATGTCTTCTTTTCTGATATCTGTGATATAAATCTCCTAAGAGTGCATAAAGGGGCAGGCTCCTTGAATGGTGAGACTAAGGTAGGTTTTGAAGCAAATGATTCTGGCACTGTTTTCTGAACTGTCTGCATTTTGGACAATAATGGGTTGATCTGTTTTCTTGAATCTGAACTTGTGCCTTTGGATAAACTTCCAGGATATGAAAGATCCAGTGGCTCTGCTATCTAGCCCAGCTTTGGTGTTGACATTCTTGTTATTTCCATGGAGCATGATCAAGAATATCATAGAGTGATCAGAGTTTCTTGTAGTGTACATGAGGAATAACACAATGGTAGAAAATTGGACAGGCAACTTTGGTCATCTCCATTGTAAAAATCCTTTGGAACATCTTCTTTGGTTTCCTCTGGTTCCATCGCAGGAACCTCTTCTTCAAAACAGGTATGAAGTACCTTGAGGATTTCCTTGTTGGTGCTACCTTTCATTCTGAGGGATCAGATGTAATTGTCAATAGAATTAGCCCTTACTTCTTTTGAGGCAACCACTTGATATGCAGGTAGTTTGATTTGGAGTATACACATAATCTGAGATTTCTTTCCCTTCTGATTTCCTTTGAAATGATTTGCTGCCATGCAGCCTGATTTATTACATATGAAGCATCACCTTTCCCTATACAGCTTCACCCTTTTATTGGGTTTAACTTTAATGTAATCAATGTCCATCACATTTGAATCATGATGGGCTCAGTGAGCAGAGAAGAAGAAGGAGGAGTATGACATGGATTGGAGGTTGCATACTCTTGTGAGGTGGGCATGCATTTCAGTGGCATTTTTAATCCAGTCAGCCAGTGTCATGAGTTCTTCAGCCATGATAACAGGGGTGGAGATTTCAGGATTCAATTCTGCAGCAAACTTATGTTTCCTTTCATTTTCATCAACCATCTTAGCCCTGTTGATGAGATTTCTTGCTTCCACAACATATTTGAGGAAGCCATCATCCCATTCTCCAGTGTTGTTCTTCTGACAGTATTGGCATAGCTTATCTAGCTTTGCCCTAGTGTTGGATACAATATCAATGGAGTAGAAGGTAGCATTGAAGTCTTGTGTCATTTTCTCAAAGGTTTTATTGGCTGCAACTACTGTGGCATTGGCGATCTCATCATACCAGTATTCAAAGAACTGGCCACTTTACTCTGCACCCATGCAATTTAGGGTGGTCAAGAGTTTGTTGGCATCATTGGCAAATACTGCTGCATTTAATGTAAAATAGGCTTTCATAGCCTTCATCCAACATTGTGCTTCCTCAGATTGTCCTGAGAAGGATTCTGGCAGTGTGGACTTGATTTCTGTCATACAGAGTTTAGGAAATTGTAGAGGAGTGAATGCAATGGGAGATCCTAGGCCTGGAGAAGGAGGAGCAGGCAAAGAGTGGGGAGGAAACAGTTCAGGAAATTGTGAAGGGGATCTGGCAAAGTATGATTTTTGAATGCTGTGGCCTAAGAGGCATTTGACAGTCTCACTCAAAGATAGAGCTGGGGTAGAGGGTCTGTGTGATGATGCCACTGTTCTGGTTGGCTTTCCAGTACTATTAAACTTGGTCAGACTATCTCTGAGAAACTCCAGAACTCTGAAGTTTGACTGGATGGGACTTGACTTTACTGTATGTGGTGCACCCTTGCATGAGTCTGGGTCCCGAATTTACAGAGCAGAGTTGGGTCAAAGGGTCAGAGGTGAGTACCCAAGACTCAGATGAAGATAGACAATCAAATCTAGTGGGTTGAGTTGATTCAATATTCAGACTGAGGTATGTACAGACAGAATACAGGGTTTATATATGGAGGGGAAATCAGATTAGTAAGGAGTTCAGAGGTCAGGTAGGGGATGTGCCAGAGATGCTGCAAAGCTGTGTTCCACAGTTGATACTGCACAGAGGAGTCTAAGTAGCAGAGCTAATACTAATATGAATGGAATGTAATAAAATGGAATGGAGAGCATAGCATGAATATAAAAGGAAACAGAATGGAGATGGGACAGAAGCAGAACAGAGATGAAACAGAATTGTCTATAATGAGTCAGAAATGGTCAGAATGGACCAGAAATTAGTGCAGAGAACTGGAGTTGGTCCAGGATATAACAGTATCCCCCTCTTAGGCCTGAACCCTTGAAGGCCTTTAGAGGTGCACATGACATTTGTTGAAAATACCAGAGTCAGAATCAGAGTTTGAACAGTCATGGTCCTATAAAAACTGGGTGTCCATTCAGATTGTTCATCTATCATCTACTACTATGGCTGCATACCCTGACATCACTAACTGGTCTGAGGAGCACCTTGTGGAGTGTGCTGACAACAATGATGATGTGTGGACCATGAAGGCTGCTGAGCAGAGGAGGCAAGTGAAGGCAAGGAAGGAGAAGGAGCTGTGGAGGAAGGTGACAGAGGAAGTGTGGAAGAGGGCAGAGGAGGAGGCTACAAGGAGGCAGGTGGAAGAGGCAAAGAGGGCTGAGGCTGAAGCAGCAGCTCAGTAAAGAGTGGGTTTGTAAGTTTATTGGGTAGAGGGTGCTAAACAGCACAGGCAGAGCAGGTATGAGTGCAGCAGGGATTGAGCAAGGGAAAGGGGTGAGTGGAGAAGCTGCCAGAGTGTTGGAGATGCAAGGACTGGGGGCTGGAGTATGCCCTTGGTCCAGGAAAATCAACCTCATGCATCACTTGCTGTAAGGCAAAGATGAAGTGCAAGAGGCCTGGCAATGAAAAGCTGGAGCAGAAGAGAAAGAAGAGAATGGAGGAGACAGAGCAGCCATGGAAGAAGGCATGGTTGGAGAAGGGGCCAGAGTTGGAGGCCAGAGCTGCAGAGGCTAGTGCTGAGGGTGAAGTGGCAGGGACAGAGTAGGATATGGCCACATAAATATTTCCATGAAATGTAAGGTTCTTCATTCAGGAAAAGTGAAATGATGTCCAGACCAAGCCAGAACAACTGGGGACAGAAGATGGATGGAAGGTGAAGTAAGAGAGTGAATGGATTGACTCAGGCATAGCCATATCCTCCTCTTTGGGAGAGCTGCCCTATTGTCAAGCAAGGGTGTCAGGCTGCTGGAACCCAGTGTGCAGGGTGACAGGGATGAAGCCAAGAGTGAGCTTCAGAGGGTGGAACAGAGAGGACAGGGATACATGGTACATCAGAGGGAGTGGAGTCAGCTGAAGGCAAAAGGGCTGTAGGCTGTGGAGGCAAACTTGGATGTGCAGGCATGGGCTGTTCAGTGAGTGAAATATGGTACCGCTCAAATCTCTATCAATCAACGGATTGTAGCAGGTGAGTCAGTGGTTTCCTGGCACAAGAAACAGGAGCCATCCAGCAGAGGTGACACAAATGTCAATGAAGTGATGATCAATGTCAGATAGAGTGGAGAAAGGGATGGAATGGAGCAGAGAAGAGGAACTCCAATGTGTCCTAGCACAAGGAGGTAGAGTGTGATGGAAAGTGTGAATGATTCAGGAACAGAGAGTATGACAGATTAGGAAATGGAAGGAACAGATGCATTGGATCAGGTCTTCTTGAGGGCACAGAACAAGGCAATGCAATCTCAAACCCAGGTGGAGTCGAAGGGTATTGCCTATTTGTTTATCTCTGAAGAGGCCTTCGGTTTCACTTCCAAAGTTGTGATCTTAGTCATGCAGGCCTTGGCTGCTCAAGATGTGGACTTTGAGCATTCTTTTGCCATATGGCCTGCCTGTCCACAGAACATGCAGAGATTTTTGTTGACGTAGTGTTGGTGTTCAGCCACTGTAAGCTTTCTGTCTTCTCCAAGCTTGGACTTGAAGTCCAATTTGGGAGGGGCAGATGCTTCAGAGGTACTGGAAATGTTGGTGGACTATGTGGAGGGGCCAGAAGAGCCAGCAGATGGGGCAGGGTGTTTGTCAGGAGGTTTCAGGGGGCAAAGGAGCACTTGGTGTTGTGACTGATTTCAGATTTATGCTCCCAGTAGCAAGCATTGATGGAGTGTGTAAGGTAACAGAGTTCTGTGAGGGTCGAAGGTTTTCCAACATGAGAAATCTCATCCTTGATGCAGTCCAGGAGGCTGTTGTAGAAGTAGTGCCAGAGGGCACTATCTTTGTAGCCTTGAACTAGGAATGCAATCCTGTTAAACTCAACAACATATTGGCTGATCTTTTGACCATTCTTCATGGTTGAATGGTCTAACTGATGCTCCACATCTCTGACCAGATCATGCAGGCCAAAGTTGGTTTGGAGCTCAGGGACAAATTCCTGGAAATCATCTATCTAGAGGGAACGGAGCATAGGGTCTTCCATCTGAAGCTGGGTTGGTTCAAACCACTCCAGAGCCATGCCCTTCATGTAGGATTGGGCAAAGGTGACCTTAGTGTGGTCAGATGTGAGGGCTTTCAGATGGTCTTGGAAGTTGAGTTTGCATTGCACCAGGAATATCCAGAGTTTGCAGAGTTCTATCCTGTCAAACTGGTCTGGTTCCCAGACTTTGGTCCTTTGTGAGGTTTCATAGGTCTTGTGGTGGAACAAGTGTGAAAGGGCATGAATGGCATCTGCTTGTATTTGAAGGGATGGAAATCTAGGTCTCCTTTTTGAAAATTAGAATTGCCATCAGAGAAGTCTTCTCTAGATTCATCTAGATCTCTGGGATCACTGTGGTCATTCGGAGTATGGAATGGGGGCAGAGTGTGTGAAGGGAATTCATTATCCAGAAGTTCTTTAATATGAGCTCCAGGCATGGAAGATTGTAAGGAAGGACATGCTTGGGATGCTGAGACTGAGATACATCTGGCAGAGAAGCTGTGGAACTGTTTGATGAGTCCAGGCCTCAATGGTTGTTGTCAAACACACTGAGGGGATTGTAGCAGGGGAACAGAGGGGTGTTAATGATAGCTCAAGTATGGGCCCATGTAACTCTCTTCATCATGAGTGTGTGAACTTTGCTGCAAGTGGAAGTCTGAATATACTGTTAAACTTGGTTGGACTATCTCTGGGAAACTCTGGAACTCTAGAGTCTGGTCAGACAGAACTTGGCTTCACTGCATGTGATGTGCCCTTGCATGAGTCCAGGTCCCAAATTTATGGAGCAGAGTTGGATTGGAGGATCAGAGGTGAGTCCTCAAGACTCAGATGGAGATAGACAATGAAGTCTAGTGTGTTGAGTTGATTTGATATTCAGACTGAGGTATGTATGAATAGAATATAGGGTTTATATATGGAGGGAAAATTGGATTAGTAAGAAGTTCAGAGGTCAGATAGGGGATGTGCCAGAGGTGCTGCAGAGCTGTGTTCTGCAGTTGACACTGCACAGAGGAGTCTAAGTAGCGGAGCTAATACTAATATGGATGGAATGAAATGGAACATAATAAAATGGAACATAATGGAATGGAGAGCATAGCATGAATACAAAAGGAAAACAGAATGGAGATGGAATGAAAGTGGAACAGAGATGAAACAGAATTGTCTATGATGGGTCAGAGATAGTCAGAATGGACCGGAAATGAGTGCAGAGGACCAGAGTTGGTCCAGGATATGACAAGTACTTGCTAATACTAACAGTCTGGTATACAGATGGGTGGGTTTTGGTTGCTTGATGGAGTGATGGATAGGGAATTCCCAAGGGTCAGAAGAGGATCTGGGGCTAAAGATTCATTGGAGAGATTTTTCAGCAATGGTGATGAGATGTGCTCAGCAGGGTAGAATCTAAGAGCAAGGTGGGTTAGTTCTTTTGTTATGCTGTTCTTGCATACCAACACAGCCAAGGTCTATCCCTTGTACTAAACAACAACTTAGAGATAGCATCAGGACAACTGGAAGTCAACCATGGTTGAGGCAATCCAATCAAGAGTCGAATGGTGTCACCACAAGGCAACACTACAAGAACACAGCAGTGCAAGACTGCACACTTCCACTAGGCCTGATGAGCTTGTAAGGGCAGCAAGACCTTAGAGATATGCTAGCACACAAGCAAGTAGGATTGTGAGCATAGAACTAACTAGAGAACATGATGTGTCATAGTGCCTTAAGTCAGAGGATGGCTGATTTAGGGCTTCTCTATAGAAAGTAAAAGAACATCACAGAACTACTACAGAAAGACATCATGTGGAACATGAAAGAATGGGAGAGAAACAATAACAATCAGTGAAGAGATCAGATAATGACTGAGTGTAATGAGAACTCAGTTAGGAGGTAGATGTCCAAAGCAAAGAAGATAGAGACAGAGCAAAAGACATAGGGTGAGAGCAAGGAGAAAGAGACCAGTGGTCCTGCATAGTATAAGGATAAGAAAAGCATCTGTAGAAAGATGAAGAGCATGAACAAGGATACTACCAATAAGAAGTACAAGGGAAAATTGTAACATCAGCAGGACAATGACCCCAAACACACCTGTAGAAAGGTGAAAGACTGGTTAGAGGAGCAAAAATTCATTACTATGGTCTGGCCTGCACAGTTTCCTGACCTAAATCCCATTGAACATCTCTGGAGTTACCTTAAGAGAAGGCTTGCAGAGTATGAATATCCCTCTAATGGGATTCATGAGTTGTGGCAGAGGATTGAAGTGGAATGGGAGAAGATACCAGTTGAGGAGTGTCAGAAGTTGATTGAAAGCATGCCTAGATGGGTTCAGGCAGTGCTTAAGGCAAAAGGAGGCTATACCAAGTACTGATATATATATATACCTTCTTCATTTTGAAAGTGACAAAACTGTTGCAATGGTATTATTGATTTAAAATAGATGTATCTTCACAGCCACATAACTAAATTACATGATCCAGGGATTGATTTGTAGCTAGGGGCATGTACTTCCTTTTATGTCACTAAAGCTAAGCAATATTCCCACACATGTTGATGGTGCGCTTCATGCACCATGTTGAGATTAGGCATTGCAATGGTTTTGGAACTCACTGTATGTGAAATGTACTGTAGTAGCTTACCTCCAGTCAACATTGTATGAAACTAGAGAAAAGCATAGCAAATGGATGTATAAGGTAACTGGCATTGTTGTTCAAATATGGTAACACAGTGAAAGTAGCAAAAAGGTACTAAGTATGAACTAGAAAACAGAATGACCTCCAACAACTTCAACTCCAAGAATTGTATATGCAGGTCCATTTGTCCATACACCCCTTTTTCTTTGTACTCCCTCATTATCACACTCCACATCCCAGTAATGCTTGTCTGTTTTCAGATTCACAAAGTGATTAAGTCAGAGATTTGTTGAGTAAGCAGGTATTTCACCATCTACCCATTCCTCATGTCATATCCATCTTCAAACAGTCATCACACCCCTCTGACCTCCTCCAGTCCTCTCTGGATCACTCTGCCCTCAACCACTCATCACCCATCTTCTATCTCTTAGAGTTATACTTGGAGTTCATGCCTTCACTTGGAACAAAATCCAGATCTAATACTTGTTATTCTCAATCATCACTTTTCATGTATATCTCTTTCCTGTTCCTCTATTATTCATTCTGTCCATTCTGTATCCTACCTACCTTTATCTGATCATTGTTACTCACTTCACCTTGAAACTGTTTCACTCATTTATCATCTGTCTTATGTTGAAAGCTGTTTGACATTCCATATCTTACTCTGAATGTATTTAATGACCTCCACACACCATGTATTTTCCTTAGTATGAATATCAACTTTGTCTCTTCTCCAACTCCTGCCTGACTCCTTCCTGAAGCTCCAAAATCTGAGAACATGGGTCTTGCAAGGGTGTGACACATAAGTCCTGTGCCATTTGTTAACTTCTTCTTGCTGATCAGGAATCAATGGGGGGATATGGTTTGGCTTTGCAGCAGTGCTGTCAAAGTGGCCCCATAGCTCTTTGACTTTGACAGCAACCTGGAAATACAAAGCAAAAATAGCTCAGTTCATGCCTTTTACTTCAAGTGCAGGCATACTGCTTGAGAGCATGTCTGTAGTGACAGGAATGGCAGTGGCCATGACAGTGAGATATTTGAATGTTGATTTATAGCACAGTAAAAGCAGGACTCATAACCTATAAGATTATGATCTCAGATTGCATGCAACTATATGGGACACTCAGTTATGTGTACAACAAAGGACTATATTGTTTATTTACCTATACAGGACACTATGTATGAATAAGTATAAGTAGGTAGAATAATCAGTAGAGAGCTCACCTCAGTTGTGTGTACAACAATGGACTGAGATGCTTGAGACTGAAATGGTACATCTTATATATGAGTAATGCTGTGACCTATGATCAGGGCTGTAACAGGGTTCATAGGGTTCTGGAACTAAGAGGCACAGGTACAAAGAACAGGGTACATACATGAGATGTTGCAATGGAGACCATATGATGTGGTGAAATGCTAGGGTGCATCATGTGCACCATGCACATGCATTGGTCCGGTTATGCTCATGGCCACACATGTGCTTGTCATTCCAACACACCTCTCACATTGCACCATCCATAGTGATACTCAAAGAGATGTCAATCGGGGCACAGACATGAGTCATCAGCACAGTTACCTGATGTGGCAAGTCACAACTCGCTTGCACAAATCCAATCTGTGGGGCTGTCTTCACGATTCACCTTGATACTGCCATGTCAGCCTATAGCAAGATTGTGAATCCGACTTTGGAGTTGTCCAAGGTGGATAGTCATACAACTTTCACTCCAAGCTATGGCATCACAAATGCACTTTTATTCTGCCATGCTCTGCACTTCACACCACGTGGTCAACTCTGTGCACACCACATGTTTTAACATGCGTGCTGCACATCCTAATGTGCATGTTGCACATTTTAAGTTGCCTGTTACACATTTTAACATGCGTGATATGCATACACACAATTCCTTTCTCCGAAATCTGCCCCCGGCCGCTTCAATATTACACACCAGGCTTCAGGACTCGGTCCATGTTCAGGGGGAAATCATGTAGAAATAAGCTGCATGAGTATTGTAAGGGTGTACAGAATACTACTAGTCATTTGGATGTAACTGTTTGACAGGACACTCAGAAAGGTCACTAATAAAACAATCTATTGCATCAAATGCACCCAGGCACAAAGTGTACTAGCAGATTCACCTGGAAGTGCAATGGCATAGTTGCAGACAGGGGTGGAAGCTCAAAGTCCATGATGCTGCCCAAGGACTGCTTCAAAGTTGTTAGCTGGGCAAGATCTCCAATTGCAGGCACCAGTTGGCTGTTAAACTTCTTGGAGGGCTTTTTGAATGCACCCTAGCAGTAAGGCAGGGTGTGAGGGAGAGGACACATATGCTGGCTTTGCAGTGATGCTGGTCTTGTTGAAGTAGTGCTGGAGGCACCTGGCACCACCAAGAGCCATGACACTGTCACTTGGCCATGCTGTGACTGAACAGCTTTAGTGGCTTATTAGTTGAGTTTTCATGTTAGAGTAAAAGGTGTGAAACAACACTAAAACCAATAGCATTGCTTTGTCAGGGTTGTGTCCATGGTCACATTATCATATTGTCAGACGTCTAGTCCTAAGTCTTGTAAGGTCAAGAGGAACTGAGTAGTCTTCATTATCAATGGCTTTAGTGGAAAAGACCAAGAAGAACTAGACTGGCTAGTTTGCTTGGGATGCATTCATATATATACTACTTTACAGTGTTTGTACATATTTGTGTCCTTTGTCTATATAAAGTAAATAAAGTATTGTACCATAGTCTTAGTAATTATCCATGAGGCGCAGCCTCGTATTGCATAGGTTCATAATGGAAGTAAAAGCATAGAGCGGTGATTAAATAGGTGATATGAAGGAATGGAAGTGCATAAGGTTTGATATATGGGTTTTATGGTTTGACACATGGATTGTGCATGGGGTGGCAGATCTATAGATAAATAAGAATGGAAGATGAATATATATGGGTATAGGAGATCGTGGCAGGATCATAATATATCATGAGATCACCAGGATCTAGGGTTTGTGAAATGTGATGTCATAGAGGTGCAGCCTCATGTGTCATGTGGGTCATGACAGATATGATTGTGAGAGTTCATTACTGCTTTTGGTTATATGGATTAGATAATGGTCATGTGACCTGCACGTGTTCATGGTCTTGCAGAGATGTTGTTGTGAGAAATAGAAAATGAAAATAATAGATTATGGTTGTAGACAGCTGTCAAAACCGTGTTTGTAACAAGGTGGTTATACAAATGTATTCTTGCTGCAGATTCTGAGACAGAGGAGAACAACAGTGAACAAAGTGATGCTGGCAAGGCCCTGGGGTTGCTTAGAAGAGTGGTCACTGTGAAAGAATGGTCGATCTGTAGCATGAGTCCGTAAGGACTATACTACATAAGTAATGGAATGTAGCAAGCATATAAGTGTAGCTTACCTCCAGTCAACGTGGTATGAGACTGGAGGAAGGTGGGAATGAATGAGAATGACTAAGTAACAGTAGTATCCAAATAAGGAAGGTAGCATAAATGAATAGGGAGTGTACACTATGATGGGCTGATCTTCAACACACCCCCTCAGATTGGTGCTAGTGAGAAGCGTGAGAGCATGGTCTCATGTGGTCTCCGTGTGAGTGGCTTTATGAGTCCATCGGTGAGCATGTTGCCTGTCGATACATGCATAATTCCAAAGGTTCTGTTTTTGATGCATTTGTGCAAGAAGTGGAATTGGGTTCTGATGTGACAACTTCAGCTGTAGAAGTGGGCTTCCCATGCGAGTGTGATGGCAGCGGTGTTGTCAGAGAAGAGGTCGGTGGGTGGCAGTTTATTCCCACCATGCATTTCAATGTCCCACGTGATGTAGCATAGCCACAGGCCTTGTTTTGCACAGTGTGTGAGTGTGATGTACTTGGCTTCGCATGATGAGATGGTAACATTGTCCTGCTTTTTGCTATTCCATGACACGACTGCATCACTGAGCTGGTAGATGTAGCCGGATACAGAACGGTGATCGTCAGTGTTGCATGCAAAGCTGGCATCTGTGTGACCTGTGGGAATGTTGGAATCATCGTCAGAGACTCTTCTGAGTGTGAGCATGAGGTCATGCATGCCCTGTAAGTACTTGAAGACATGCATAAGTGCCTTCCAGTGGCTTTTGCCAGGGTTTGTGCTATATTGGCCAAGTTGGCTAATGGCGAATGTGAGATCAGGGTGTGAGACAACAGAGAGCCAGGTGATGTTG
This sequence comes from Binderoboletus segoi, assembly GCA_038089175.1. NCBI lineage: Eukaryota > Fungi > Basidiomycota > Agaricomycetes > Boletales > Boletaceae > Binderoboletus > Binderoboletus segoi. The sequence continues at coordinate 753 of JBBPKF010000262.1, read as the reverse complement.
TTTTGACTATGATACCAGCCATGTGCTGCCACAGTGTAGGATGACGTGGAGTGAGTCAAGTCAAGCTGTGGGTGAGAACATGTTGCTGAAATTGAGACCGGGTATCTGTGAAAAGCCTTGGGCAACTAGACATGCCTTGTATCAAGTGATCTCACTGTTGGGGCCATGTTTGATCATGTATGTCCATTGGCAGCCTATAACCTTGTGGTTTTCAGGTCGATTGACGAGTTCCCAGGTCCCACACTTCTGCAACATCTCGAATTCTTCATGCATTGCCTTCCACCATTTGTCTGAGTTGGGGCCAGAAACAGCTTGTCAGAAGTTCTGCAGTGTGTCCTTGCTGTGAATGGCAGTGTAGGCAATTTGTGTGATTGACAGTTCAGCTGGTTGGATGAGCATGTTGGTCATCTGCTGTTTCTGGGCTTTCCATAGGGCTTTCCAGTCAGCATGCACTTTGGCTTTCCTTGTAGCTTGTTTCTCAGCAGCCTCTTTTTTCCATGATGGTTGGGTGACACGTTCTGATCAGCATGGTAGTGGCTGTGCAATATCTGGCATAGAAGCTGAACAGGGTCAGGCAGGTTGAGCTGCCTTGGTTAGCTTGGAGTTGTCAGGAATGATCAGTTTCAAGCTGGGGATGTCAGAAATGATGGGAGGAGTGGAATCCTGTAAGGAAATTACTGTAGAGTTGCTCGGATTGTAATCTGATGTCACCCCCTCAATCTGAGCAGTGGGAGGGGTGAGCTGAGGCACTCC
>JBBPKF010000261.1:0-14550 GCA_038089175.1 Binderoboletus segoi | reverse complement strand
TAATTGGCAATGGAATGACAAACAAGAAAAGGCTTTCCAAACTCTCCAAACCATCATGACTTCTGAACCTGTACTCCAAATGTTGAACGTCAACAAACCCTTCTCTATTATGACAGATGCATCCCTGGTAGCTTCAGGTGGTGTACTCCTCCAATCTGATGATAATGGCAACCTACATCCATGTGCCTACTATTCCCAGTCATTCCTGGATGCTGAACAGAACTATGATATCTATGACCATGAACTCCTAGCTGTAATCCATGCCCTCAATACTTGGAAGCACTACCTTTGGGGCACAGGACACCCTGTCACCATCCTAACTGACCACAAAAACCTGACCTATTTCCATGAACCCCAACACCTCAACCATAGACAGGCTAGATGGCTTATGTTTCTACAGGACTTTGATCTTCAATTTGTAGCCATTCCCACAGCAAAAGTAGCCCCAGCAGACACCCTCTCTCAATACCCTTATCTAACAACAGTCTCTGACAATGAGAATGTCACACTACTTCCAGACAATCTCTTCATCCAGATGATCAACATTGCTATTGCCACCAAACTTGCTTCCTCCATCTTTGATGACCTCTTTGTTGCAAAAGTACTCAATTCCCTATCCAATGATTCATCTCTCCTCCCTCACACTTCTCCAGCTGATTGGATATATGACAATGGCACACTTTACTATCAGAATAAACTTTACATCCCCAACTCTCTATGAAAGGACCTTGTCACACACCATCACTCCTTCCTTACATTTGGACATGGTGGAATCTTTCACATCCAATCTTCCATCATGAGAGACTACTGATGGCCAGGCATGTCCACATTCATCTGGAAATATGTCTTGGACTGTTCAGTATGCCAAGCAAACAAAGTGAATACTCATCCCACCACCTCACCCCTTTCCCCTATCCCATCCTCATGCACTCACCCATTTCAACAATTATCTGTGGATCTTATCACTGACCTTCCTCCTTCAGGGGGCTATGACTCTGTCATGGTCATGGTAGACCATGGACTCTCAAAGGGGGTAATATTCCTCCCCTGCCTCAAAACTATCAACATTGAGGAAGTAGCCTCTCTATTCTTCAAACATGTTTTCCCCAGATTTGGCCTACATGATAAAGTCATCTCTGACAGAGGACTCCAGTTCACATTCACATTTTCCCAGGAATTAGCTCAACTCCTGGATTACAACATTGCACTCTCCACTGCCTATCACCCACAAATGGATGAACAAACTGAACCAACCAACCAGGAACTTGAAATGTACCTTTGCCTTTTCTGCCAACAAAACTCCTCAATATGGACCAATTTCCTTCCTATTGCTGAATGTTGCCACAACTCTGCCACCCACTCTTCTACCAAACAAACCCCTTTTTATCTAATGATGGGATATGAATCAAGAGCTTACCCACTGATAGGAAAAATGTTTCTCCCCATCCTAGAAAAATGTCTCACACTCCTGGACTCAGCCAGAGAAGAAGCAGTTACCACCCATCAGAAAATGTACCTGCTGATAAAGAACAGGATTAATTCCCACTTCAAACCCTGGAAACAAGGAGACAAAGTATGGCTAGAAGCAAGAAATCTATGCTTTCCAGGATCACATCCCAAATTGTTGGGTAGAAGACATGGACCCTTTCTCATTGAAAAAGTGATATCCTGCCTTACATACAAACTAAAGCTACCTCCAACATGGAAAATTCAACCAGTATTCCATGCATTCCTTCTCTCTTCCTTCACACAGACCAACAAGTTTGGAACCCCATTCCTTGAACCTCCATTGGAGGAGATAGATAGAGATTCTGAATATGAAGTGGAGGCTATTCCTGGACACCGAGGCTTCAAACACTGCCAACATTTCCTGATCCAATGAAAGGGATACTCTTCAGTGGAAGACACCTGGGAATCCAAGTACAATTTAGATCATTCTTCCATCATTCTTTGAAAATACAAAGCCTGCCATCCCTTCATCTTCCCACCACCATGACACTTAAAGGAAACAAACATCACATCATCCTAGACATCCTCCTCCTCACCATTCTAATTCTTGTCATCACAGTAATTGTTGTCAAAACCCTCCTGCAAACATGACTTCACCAACTCCTTCATCTTGCTCAACATCCCCCACTGCAGTCAAAATACAAACCCCAGAAATACTTTCACATGCTTCCAACAATGTCAACATGAACCTTCCACTCTGAATAAACTGCCTCCCTCCATTTGAATGTCACCTTATGATAGCCACTTTTCTTGAGCATGCTTCCCTTACTTTCCAAATTGAAAATACTCAAACTTACCATTCCTCTCACATTCTACCTAGATTAGTTCAAATTTATCATACCTACAGTTCACTATGCCTAGCCTTTGAATTCTCCCCCACAGACATTAACTTCCCTGCCACTCAAGGACTTCCCTTCACCCTAAACTGTCTTCACACTCAAACTCTTGACACCCTGTATGAGAAAGGACTAGAAACCATCATCAATGCTCTAGACCCCACTCCAGCTCATCACTACCTCATCCCCATCATCCTCTCATTATCTCCTGAGGACATCAATGATTATTTCCTCGAAGCAAGTGCAGCTTCCCTCTGACACCCTAGGATCCCCTCTCCCACAGTATACATCCTTGCAGTGTGCATTATGGATGAACCACTCCCCACCCCCACCAGAGTTCTCTTCAATTGGTGTGGAGAACAAAGGAACTGGGCCAATACCACTTTAACTCCAGCTGAACAGAAACTCAAAACCTCCACCACACATACAGACACCTGGGGAAACATGCTGTGAAGCCAACTGACCTCTCGCTCCAACTCTCCTCCTCTTTGTCATATGCACCAGACCTGTATCATCTGCTTGTCTGACATCCATATCACCATTGAATGTCCCACCCTACATGTGTCCTTACTGCCATGTACATCAACCTGGCCATCTGGAACCTGATTGCCCATTCTGTCACTGCAGACACTGCAAAAGAAGAGGTCATATTGTCAACAATTGCCCCTTTCAATAGGGGGAGCCCTCCAATGTTGAGAGCAGAGATGACAAACCACCATCCTCAGAACATAACAAGGGAGTTTAGGCTACAGGTATGGGCCCTTGGGGTTGATTGGGGAATAATATTACAATTTTATCTCTCTCATGTCATTGCTCCCCATCTTCTTCTCTTCATAGATGCTCCCCACCATATCCTTCTTGTCCTGTGGTTGATCTTCATAACATCTGGACTTAGGCCTCTTCTCTAAGTATCATCTCTTTATTAATACTTCATGTCCCCAATACTCCCATCTGATATCTCAGCCTATTTGTCACCTCTTCTTAGTCAACACAGCTGTGGTTTGTAATTCTTTCTTTGGTGATGTTCCACTATATTCTGTGCTGCATGTTTCATGACTCATACTTTCCATTTTTTGACCTGTGGTCTGTGCATGAAATCCCTATATAAAACTCCAACCTGCTGTACAATGATTACCTAGCTAGATCTGCACAACTACTACACAATCTTTCTCAATCTCGTGTGTACAGAACTCCTGTCTGGACATATGCAGTAATCACTTCAACTAGTCAAAGCAAGAAGTAACCTAAAGAATAGTGCAGCAACTTCCTTCAAGAGGAACATCCAGATCTGATTTGGCACACTGTTAAAGATAGCATTGAGCCCTGTGTAACAGAACACAGCTCCACAGCACCTCCAGTATATATCCTACCCAACCTCCAAAACTCCTTAGTCATCTGTACCCTCCATAGTATAAATACTCTGTAATCACTCTGTACATACTCAGCTTGAATATCAACCTAGCCTGACGATCCTACCTCTGTTCCCTCTCACCCAAGCCTTGATGGTGTTACGAACTCATTTCTCAACACACTATGTCTCTGTGAGACTACAAACACATACTAGTCACATGACCATCACAACATTCATGTCTTCATGACATCATATCATAAACACAGCCATAAGGCTATAACACCTTAATGTCCATCAGGACACCTCATGGCTACCTCACATCCACCCCTTAATAACACATCATGATCCAACCACAATCTCATATACCCATATCTATTCAACCCTAGACCCTATGCTTCCATTTTATGGCTATGCCAAACCTATGCCTTCCATTCTGCCACCCACCTATTTAATATCTGCTCAAGGCTATGCTTATCTATAAGGCTGTACCAACACACCTTCCCCATGCCTAATTCATATCACTATGCCACAGGGCGATGCATCATGCTTCTCTTCCATTACAGAGGCTATACTGATATGCATGTATACCTCATGGATAATTACTAATCTAACATCATACAATATCCCTATTTAGATATTCTCATATCATACCATACTGGACTTACCTCATTTAGATATATATTCAAGATCTGACATTGATATACTATTATATCTCTAGATCTACTATACATAGATACAAACATGTACTTTAGTATATAAGGTCAATGCAGACCAAGTGAACTAGCCAGTCTAGTTCTCCTTGATACTTCCCACTTAAAGTCCATAAGGCAGACAACTCAGTTCCTCTTGACTATACAAGACTCATCCAGCTTGACACCATAAAGAAAGGGCAACCTAGGATAAGGATTCTTTGTACAACTGACCAGGAGGTCATATCCAAAGACTAAGGGCAAGACTTTTAGTGTTGCATCAGATGGCTCAACTCCAACCCACCTCTGACACCTCCACTCTATAAATATGGGACCTGGACTCAATGTAAGGGTGCACCACATAAGGTGAAGCCAAGTCCCATCTGGCCAAAACTCCAGAGTTCTGGAGTTTCTGGATACTGTCCAACATGGCCTTAACAACCTTGCCAAAATTCAGAACCCCACTTCCTGAACCTCCTCCTGACATCATCAATAATGAAGAACACAAGATAGAAGCCATCCTCAGTCATCAAGGCACACCCTGACAGCACCACTACCTCATCTGTTGGAAAGGGTACTCATCTATCAAAGATACCTGGGAACTGGAGTCCAATTTAGATCACTCTGCAGCCCTCCTACAAGCATATAAAATGTGCCATTCCCTCTGAGGTTTCCCATACCCTTTTGCCCCATCTTCATCTTTGAACTCATCCAAGCTTTTGCCAACATACAACCAAGCTGTGACTTCATTGTGTCCATTGAATCATCTCCTACATCTTCTTTTCACCCCTTCATGTGTGAACTGACTTATGTGACAATGTCATCTCTTCCTCACCTGCTCCACCTATACCTCCCACCACACCTGGATATTTACCCAGATCTGCTATCATTTTACCTACCCACATCCCTCCCCATATTAACCAACTCCCACATAGCAAGAAATACCTAGTCTTTGTCACAGTCCTGGGAAACCTGAGACATACCTCCATCCAATTGACCAAGCTGTTAGTCATATATGAGTACAGGAACACCTTTTTTTTCTGTTCTTTGCTTCCAGTATTTCATACATGTTCTTTTATTTTCCTTTTATATTTTCTTTGTTGATGGATTCTTTGCTCTATACAAACACACCCAGGTCTATATAAGATGAGCTGTACTACTATGTTACTTTAGCTAGTTCTGTGCAATCTCCACACTCAGTATCTGGCATCTCTTAGTGGGACTTCTTGAGTCTCTCTGAGTAATATCTCTTATGGTCAGCACCACCTTGCTGTCTTTGCCTATGTGTCCCCCAGCCATGTCACCCTTGTCAGTCTGGTTGTTAGTCTGATGCTTGCCAGGTTTGAGTTCTGCATAACACCAACAACTGAATAATGGTTCTCAACCTTCACACAGGGTGGTCCATGTGATGGTCTGCATCAACACATTTGCCTTGTCTCATCATACTCATAGTCAATCAGCATCAGTGATAGACTCAGCTACTGTTTCACCCAAGTTCATACTACTCCAGGGCTGAAGATGGGATGCATTGATCCAGACAAGTCAATGTGATATGATCCTACCATGAATTGTATCTCGTAGGTACATGGATGATGATCATTTTTCTACTTTTCTTGTCTTGCATTATCAGTTTTCATCAGTCTATTAAATCTGGATGTTGACCCAACATCACTTATGCAGTACCAAATATTCAGATCAGAGCATGGCATCAGAATATCACTGCAAAAAGCATGGCCATATCATTGACTCATAGAGTCATGCTTATGTCAGTATCTTCAGCCAAGATAGGGGCATCACTATTTTCAAATTGCCTGGTTTGAAAAATAAAATCCATTTATGCCAACATACTGTACTTTGTATCTTTCATCAAACCAGCTTTATGCCTTCCACAAAATTTAACTACTTTCAAGGGACTACTTGACATACTAGAGATGTTTACATCCCATAAGATTCCAGCCATGCCAACACAGAGTTACTGTTTAAACCATTGATGAACTTTCTGAAAAGGCTTCTTCCAGTTTTTGTTCTGCTCAGCCTTGATATTTTGGTCATTGTGATCACTGACTCAGGGTTTGCTTACACTTTGCATTCCTGCAGGTACAGCACTTGAATCCTCTGTTGTAATTAATTGTAACTTAGTGCTCCCATTTTCACAGAAAGGTAAGCAAGCACACACCATCTAGTGGTTGTAATGGAGCTGACTGGGATTTTTGCAGCATTTGGGAGTTTGGAATGTTATTGAACACAGAGTCCTCAATCTTCTCAACATTCAGTGTGTTGAGTTCAGAAGTTGTTAATAAAACACTCACATAGTGGACTTCTGCAGGCAATACTTTTGCATCCTGCTCTATTGTCATGACATATAAATCAAGACATCTATTTTTGTAGGATAAACCTGTGAGCACACAAACCTTGTGCCAATGGTAACAGTGTGGATTGTAGCTTTTTCAAGGCTGGGTGATCTAAAAAGTAATTAAGAAATGTTGGATAGGCAACAAATATATCACCATACCCAAGGGATGTTTCAAAATGATTCGAGTTATTTGATCACATAGAACATTATGATCATTCTCAAATATCTTGACAGCTTCTTGTACTGCAGAAAAAATTGTTTTTGAAGCAGAGGAAGAGATAGAATGATCAAAGGAGGTAGCAAGATGATTCCCTGCCTTTTTTTCATCCCAAGAGTAGAAAGAATGCACAAAAATAGGTAAAACAGCTTAACCAAAAAGTGATTGAAAACATGTAACAGTAAAGTCAATATAATAGATACTGTACCAGCAACAAGCAGACAAGCTTGAGTGAAAACTGAACCTTCAAGCTGTGAAATACTGTATCAGCTTGGAAGAAATACAAAATGTAAAAGAAAGGTTCACCATAGAAGCAATGGACTGCTGAATATGAGATATGTTGAATTGAAAGAACTAGAGAAGTAAAATTATGAACAATGCACATCAAGCAGCAAATACATACATCCTGAAAACAAAAAAGGAATACATTAGTTAAAGGATTAAATAAAGAAACATAAATTTACTAGACTCTAGAAATATAAATTGCTAGTAATGAGCATGTATACAAATATTAACAGTAGAAACATAGCAGTTACATTCTATCAGCACATAAGAGATAGAAGAGTAAGCATGGATGCAAGCACACCAACAACACAGACACAGCAACTTACCCTCTGTCAGCACACAAGGAACAAAAGAGGAGTGAGCATGGATGCAAGCACACCAACAGCACAGACACAGCAACTTACCCACTGTCAGCACACAAGGAATGAAAGAGGAGTGAGCATGGATGCAAGCACACCAACAGCACAGACACAGCAACTTACCCACTATCACCATGCAAGGAATGAAAGAGGAGTGAGCATGGAAACAGCACAGGCATGGCAACTCACAGCCTATCAGCATACAAGAAACAATATATGCTTAGTCTTTATGCCTCATTGACCAGCCTTTCTATGACTTACCTATAACACTACCAGTTAATTGACATTCACAAAAGTGCCATCTTATCTCACTTACATTAATATGTGGGAACCACACAGCCAATGCTGCTTGTATTCCCCAACTATGCTTCACAATCAAATCAGAGATATTGCTGCAACTTAGCAATTTGTGTAATGTTCTAAATTTTATCCATCACATCTCTTAAAAATGAACTATGCTTCATCACTTTCCTTTTCACTGCATAGGTGACACAAAGATCCATGTTGACTTGTTGAGCTGAAACCAGTAATATCTCCAATGTCTCATCATTCATTGCTGCTGCAGTGGCTTCAACCAGTGTAATACAGTCTGCCTTTTCATTCTGCATGCCTTCAACCATAACAGTTAAATTTGACACATGATGGAGGCCTTTGACACACTCACCACTCATACACACATAACCCACAGGAGGATGTGTTTTCTTCTGCAGCCTAGCATGGAAATCATACCTCTTGAACATCACATCTACATGCTGTGCAACCTGTTCTGAAGCTTCACGGATACCCATTTCATTGTCTAGAAGATCCTGCAAAGCAACAGGGTGCAATGCATCATATTTTGTGAAGATGGCAATGACTGGGACTGCTCATGTACATGCTCAGTATATGCCTTACTCATTAGCCAAATCTTACCCTTTCCAGTACCACAATTCGAGAAAAAGATATCCTCTGCATGAGTGATTGCTCTGCAGTGTTCATCCATTGGAATGCAATACCTAATCAACAAGTTAACAGTAATAAAGGGGCAGTCATATTGGAACAACCATATGGCATGCAAGCGCCTGCCTAGTTTCGCATCCTTGGCACGCTCCTCGATGAACGACTGGACCTTCTGGAGCTCATCCTCCCTACCAGCCTCGAAACCCCGTGAATCATGAAAAACAAAGCGGTCATTGCTTTCAAACGAAATTTCGTGCTCGATGTCATGCTCGCCACGCTACAACCCGCCATCAGCAACCCTGAGTACCACAAAGATACCTACCCACTCTTTCGGTTCCCTTTACCTCGACCTCGACCTGACACCATCCATTCAACATACACAGACCCATCAGTGACGAAGTCATCCCACACTGACCTTGTTACCCTGCTGATCCCGAACGACTGGGCGTTCAGTTGTCTTGCAGACCCTCTGAAGCAGCGTAGTCTTTCCAGAGTTGGCTCGACCGATAACGAGGATCCGGAATCTCGGGAACTTCTTCCTAACGGCAGTAGCGCGGTCCGACATGACTCGAGAATAGCGGACGTCAGCCAAAGGGCGATTCGCAGGTCAGCTGGGTGGGACGGTGAGGCAAGAGGACGAGAGACGGGAGAACCCGAACTTGATTCAGACCCACCTTGATTTATCGCACATTCGGGTCTCCGCTGGCCCGAATCGTGATCCGAACGCCACCGTGTGCCGACGGATCTTGCCAGCGGTGCTTCTATCTGAACGCGTGTTCACCGTAACCCCATCTGTGCATATGAGATCAGTTCATCATCACGACCTGACGTTTGGGTGAACGTTCAAAATACTTGCAGTTTTGACGCTTCAGACGCGCGTTGCTAAGCAGACACGAACCTTCGAGTAAAATGCGCCAACTGCTTGGACAACACCATTAGAACGACAGTCACGGCGTAAACCCACACCCTACAGATCACACCCTTTCCGATCTCGGCGGCATCAGCATGGGAACTTTGATGGGCCTCGTGTATGATGGACTTCGCGTAGCCCATTCGGCGCTCCAGAATCGGCCAATGATTGGGGCGAGATAAGGCATAGGTGCTATAAGGGGAATACATGCCCCTTGTGGGAAACGCCACAGTGTGCGTAGAAAGACCGGCGGATGGAAATGAAAAGGGTGTTGGTGGAACGTGAACGCGGGATGCCGAAAAGCCCTGCATGTTGAAACTGAATCTCTCAACACGAAGCGTGGCGGCGAATTCACTCACGGGATTTGTGTGGAAATGTACGGTTGACCGATTGAGGTCATCCAGCCGAACCAGACCAGCGGTGGCGACCCGGCACTGTTCTGAGCTTGAAGGTCGTTACAAGGTGCCTGTTGTGATCCCAGTGAACCGACGGCTGTCTGTGGAAAGACTGAGGGTTGACGGGAACCTCCGGGATGTTGATGTGTGGGTCGGAAAGTTGTACGCCCAACGCCGTAACATTCCGAAGAACATGAAGTCGACAAGCATGCAAATGTATCGCCGGTTGTGCGACTCACCAAAGAGGCGAAAACGTCGGTGCTACATACTCAAATTTAAATCCACAGCAAGGTAAGAGTACATTTGAGACTAGTAGCTCTATACGCTAGTTATCTCGGACGTGCCCCACGCTAGACTGGAGGGTTCCTCACTAAGTGCTGAGGTGTTACACTATAAGGCTTCGGACCCAAGCACCCCGCTTGGGACGCTTCTAGGTACCACTCGTGGCAATCTCACTGAAGCGAAGATGAGCTCAGCGAAGAATGCGATAACCACATCACCTACGAGTCACCTGCGTATAAGGATGATGCTAGTAGCACCGTCGACCAGCTGTGCCCTCAGTACTGTGCACTCCATGTTGGCCAGGGATGACGTAAACTGTTTCGCAACGTGATGAGCTCAAGAGGTTTTTTTTTTCGTAAGACAAGCCAGATTCTTGTCGAAGGCTGACTTGCACGGTCACCGAGGGTCCAGCCTACCTTCCGATTCAGCGGACTTGGTCCATAATGGATGACGATGAATGATACCCGCCGTAGCAACTCAGGCTCTAAGAGTGACCTGAAACTTGTCGGAAACTTGTTGAGAGGATGCCCCGCCGCTGCCCAAGACGCATTGGACGAACACAGCACGGAATCATCTTGTTTGTCCACCATGAGTGAATTCTCGTGCAAGCTATTCAGGTTCAGAATCGATACTGTGGGGCACAAGAATTTCACATACCATGTCAAAACGACTGCGTTAGGCGCCACAGATACTCCACCGGGCTGCGACTCTGCGTACAGGAACATAGCACAGCCAGCTTGTCGAAGCGTGAACGTGCTGCAACGCTCAGACAAGATGTACCATACCTTGCGCTGATCTGCAACTTGAACGGCAGAACAATCATTGCATCGATATCGGTAGTGAGCTGTTAAAAAAAGACACCCCGGGGGCTGCGTTAATGCTGACGATGGGTGGATGAGTTGATAGTCACGCTGCGGGGTTCGAGGTGAGCACAGACAGAGGTGGTGGAACACCGTGCTCCAAAGGGATCGTCCAAGCTGATGAACCCGTAATGAACGACTGGCTCAACATGATGGATGAAAGAGACTTGGAGCGCCGACGAGAAAGGGCTGGGTGGAAACTCTACCCTCGCTGTCAGCACTGGCGTGTGCACGGGTGTGAAACTTGAACACACCACATACATCATCGCGAGTCGGGACGATGGGTCAGAGTACATGGTTATTGCGTAACAAAGATTCATCGCTATAAACGTGACTGAGGCTGCCAGCTTGGTTTCCCGTTTCGTCTTCGCAGGCAGAGGATCCGGAGGGCGCACATACTAGTATCACGCGGATACGACTGAAAGCAGCGTGGCTTGGGAGTGGGATGCTCCTTCCAGGCGCGAGCTCGCTTATCGCTGAAGCGAGCATGGATCCGCCTCGTGTACATATGACGTACGGCGCTCAACTCCCCACGCATCGTCGAGTTTCTCGAGAGTCAAAAACACCCACCTCCTGCCTCCCTCTGGTGACCTGCATTGCAACATGTCCACCCCAACTGCCACCCTACCCAGCCCTGCGGTTCGCATTGCGGGTGAGTCACTGAGCCAGAACCACGGTGATACATATGTCTCAGCCATTTCGTCCCTTTAGTCGTTGCGTCCTCCGCAGAATCGACCGAGGACGACAAACATGTAACCTCCGCAGAACTAATCATCAATCGGCAACGATACAGACTAATTCACGACGGTGAAGCATTCTCCCAGCGGTTCCCCACTCCAATGTGTGTTTTCTACATGCTCTCTTCGACGCCCACTAAGTTTCGTTCCCTCAGCACACTCTCCTCAGAGAGCCAGGTCATATTCCGCTATCGCAGATCACGGTTCTCATGGAAGAAGGCACAAACATTAGATGTGCAACCCCTCCTTACGAGCGTTCAAGGGGTCCCCACCCAAGGTAATTCTGGACTTTTCCGGCTCTGTTCATGGTCTTCCTAGTGACCTTCAAGCAGACCTTTCACTGGTTCAAGGTGGATTCCGAGTCACGTTCACTTGCCAAGCTCCTTTACCCCCTACAACGCAGAGCATGCTCGAGGATTGTCCCCGGTATGTCCATCGCTTATCCCACCAGCTTCACTGCTGCTGACGCTTTGATTCGAGATTCCGTATCTTAGTCATAGGAAAAGTAGAAATTTTGCCCATCGTTGTGCACCCGCATGCTCAATTTTCCATCAGGCCGGGGTGGGCAAATCAAATCTGATCAGGACCGCCTTTGGAATTGAGAAAGCGGTAAGGTCTCAAACGACTGATCCCTCAGTGTCTTTCGTTCACCCACCCCCTCAGCACTCTGCCGATCTCGAACGTGGAACAACGGACATCGAGCAGGGACTCGAGTCATCAGCCAACGAACGGTTCATCCTTCATGATTCCCTTGGTTTCGAGCCAGGAGAGAAGACCAACTATACGACTGTCGAGAACTTCATCCGCAGCAGGCAGACTGGTCCACTCAAAGATCAGCTGCACGCTGTCTGGTGGGCCGCTTTTCCCATATGATCGATCTCTTGATCATTTTCTTCAGGTTCTGTATACAAACACCTTACGCCGGTGGTAGAATGCTCGAGGCAGCTGCTGAAAAATTCTTTCGGTCCAAGCAGGAAACAATGGGTCCCAGTCAGTGTCTTCAATCCACCCACCGTAATTTTGTTCAAGTGTGTCGCAGTACCGCTCATCGTAGTCTACACAAAGTTTGACCTAGCCGTGCTTACTGAGTTCACGGCGCAGGAATCAGCGTCTTCTTCGGGCGATTATGACGCCCAAAGACCCATGGAGCAAGCCCGTTTGAAAGCAAAGTCGATTGTACAAGCCCAGCATGATGAGATTAGTCAGCTCGCAGAGGAACCTGTTCCATACGCGGTTGTCTCGAGTGAGTGTCAATGCTACATCTGAACTCGTCTCATGCAACAGTAAATATCGACAGCCAAGAAAAATTACGGGGATACCCTTGAGAATCTAATCGACATGACCTACCAAGAAGTAGGGAGAAGGAACACCCCTGAGGCCCAGACCGCGTCGATAGTTACTCTGATGGCTCAGCGCATTGATGCTCGTCTCAAAATCCGAGGATCGATTGAGTAAGTCCTCTATTTGACTGTTTGGGCTATCGTTTATCATTTCCGTGCAGCGTCGGGAGAAAAAGTTGGCTTTTCCATTTGAATCGTGAACAAATGGTGACGCTTGGTATTAGGATACTGGAAGGCTCTCCGCACCAGCCCCGACTTTGCAGGACACACGATATGGGATTGTCTCTCCGTAATTCACGCGGACATTGTTTCCCTGTGGAATTTTAACGACCCTAATTGTGTATGCGATCTTCACCCTCGGCCATACGACTAGCTAATAACATATTGACAGCACCTGTCGGACGACAAGTTCAAGGAATTGGTCATTGAAATGGTCCAAATGCTACAGTTGCCACCGGCGAATCCTCGCAGGATATGGGGGGCACTGTGAGTGTTTCTACCACATTGTGCCTGCTTACTCATGGACGTCACCCAGCGCACTGAGTGGCGGTTCATTGATAGCCGCCGTGACTGGCTGCTTGGGGGCTATTTCCAATCCTGCAGCCCCGATCGTACTCCCGATCGTTGCGGGACTAGCTGCAGTTGTATGGCTCTACGACGTCTACCAGAACGTGTACGTCGTCTGCCGTCTCCCCTCCAATATATTCTCTATCTGATTCCGTATATCAGGAAAAACGTGCAGCAGATATTCATGGCGTTCATCGTCGATCTAACCCACGTCATGGAGACGCTCTTCTTCCTCACTGCTGGGGAGCACAACAAGCTCACGCGCACCGCCATCAAGTTTGCTTGCGAGAGATATCGTCAGTCTAGCGTGATAAGGCAAGCCCACGCTCGCATTCGGACATACCGGGACGTCGATGGACGGGATGCGGCGCTGGAGACGATCGAATCCCTGATCAAAACCGAGGTGGACTCGAACGTGCAGGATTACTATGCGGAGATCGGCAAGCTGAACGTACGGGAGCTGAAATCGGACCAGGAGGGGGACTGGTGATTACCTATGTGCTAGGATCCGAGACGTATGCTGTGCTGTACCGTGTTGATTATCGCAATGTTGGGCTATGGTGACTGCGGCCCATGAGGCCCGCTTGGTTGTCATTCGCCTCAAAATCTAGTGACCGGATTCCGATTTGAGAACTCGTCAAAACACAACCCGCTTTTCAACCTGAATGCGTTGACACAGCTGACACTGATTTGACCGTATGGACAGGTGCAGGCGCCTGCTCGCGAACGTGCCAGAGTAACCATTCCGGCGAGGACAAACAAGAACACGCATTTCTTACTAATAATAGAATCTGAGTCAGCCTCGTTCAAAACACGGGGTTTTCCGCTATTGGCAGGTGCGGACCCTGGGTAGAGAGTTGGCTTCGTTCCGATTTTGGTCGTTCCCTGGCCATTTTGCGCAGCGGTCGGATGCCTTGGATT
>JBBPKF010000260.1:0-14579 GCA_038089175.1 Binderoboletus segoi | reverse complement strand
CTCATCGGGAGGGGGAATATTAGTCTCGAAACCCGACGTTTCCTTTAGGAAACGGCGGGCTGGCGTCCGACCCATGTGCCCCTTGGAGGCACGCCAAGGCGAGCGGTGTCGAGACTAGGGTTCAGTTGCCAACGGTGTCGTGATGGGCACTCGTGATCATTTCGGTCTATCAGCGACTGGCGCATCTATGATGTGTGTTCCACCAAGACAGTGATTGGCGTGCACAGGAGTGCACCCGTGACATGATATGTCCAAGTGGTACAACCCTAGGTCAGTCCTCTATCGACCGCATCGGCAACGCCGCGTCCGTACGCCATCAGCGCTGCGAGAGCCCCCGTGTCACGGTTTTAGATGAAACGGGACATTGGAACTGGTTTATAAATCTCATTGACAAGGGTCTCGATAACTTCAGCGTCTCCCTAGCCCTTTCCCTGTCACACCTCCTGCTTTCCTCATGATGCATCTCGTCAAGGTCTTCGGGGTTCTTGCTGCGGTCGTCGCCCTAGCTTCTGCAATGTCTGGTGTGGACAGGCGCAATGTATGTTGCAAAGTCTATTTCCTTCACGGTCGCTGACTGTAGTTGTCTCCGTAGGGTACAGCTGAGTGTCCAAATTCAGAGAGTATTGGTACCTGCTACCAGTATGGTAAACCACCCCATCGGTACCTCCCGTGCGGATTGAGACTCGTATTCGACAGGTTGCCAGCCTCATTGGCCTGATGCCTCGAACCCAACCGTAGGAGTGTGTGGTGTGGGCCCATTCGAAGGATGTAGCTGCGACAGGTGTACCGGCAGTACGGAGTTCCATGGCGGTTGCCAGGATAGTGGGTGTGCGGGGCAAAAGCAATGCGTCAAACATTTCTTTGACATCTGCATTAAGCACAAGCACTTCTGCACTAGTGGAGATTTCCAGTATTGCGAGTGCAGCCCGTGATTGGTATGAAGCATCATCTTTCAGGTCTCTCCGACCGTGACGTGGTTATCAGTCGGACGAGTCGCTTACTTTTGCGCTTTCTCTTGCCTTTACTTTCATTGAAGAAATCCTGATTGTTTCGCGTACTGCCCTTGCTAATAGGTGACTTCATAGTTAGTACGCACAGCCCTAAGGGAAGGTGGGATAAACGCGGATCTTGAGTGGCCCTAGTACTACTCACGGCCCGACTCATCCAGCGCCGATGATCCGTGCATGCGTTTCCGCGACTGCAGGTCTTGTTAAGTCCTGCCAGCCAGGGTCCTGCTGGTGATTGTCCTCGGCTGACACTGGTGCGCTTCAAGGCACTCCCGTTGCAAGCAGTGGGTCAAGACCGTCAGGTAGCATGTCTAATGTCCATGGATCACTAAGTCATTCTGGACACTGGCGCAGCTCCTACCGACTTCAGGGCCGGTCATATGTGCTTCATTCAGGCTAGCAGTAAATCACCCAATATTACCTTACTATCCCTTACTACACACTCGGTACATGGTCAGTCGGCACGTTTTGTAAAATCTACATTTCCCTCGTATAATTCTACTGCTCCGCACAACATGGCCACTTCTATAGCTCAATAGAATGTGCTATCAAGTCGAACCAGCTCGTTCTGAACAAAATTGGTCGAGTTCGACCATTTTATGTTGTCACGCCTTTTAATCACGCTCTGCACCTGCCAGCTGCGATGCCATTGCTGAGTTTCAGCTGGGTTTTATTTTACTCACGCTCGTCCAGTCCGCGCAACCTTCAAACCAAACTTGAACAGAAGTAGGAGTGCTGAGCGCTGACCCTCCAAGGTGGTGATGGGACTTGTTCGTGTTCGGAAGTGTAGGGGGAGGCATGGCAAGCTTCCTGCAACCTCTGATCCGACTTACGAGGCTCGAATCCGTGCCGCCCTCAATAGCCTTGCAAATGGCTTGTACAAGGACATCTCAGCGGCTGCCCGTGCACAAGATGAAAAGAGTGGGTGAAGAGGCACGTTTTACACGGATCGAGCGCGACATTCGAAACAAAACTTTTGGCGCCCTCTCTACGTTCTGTCGCAAGGACGACTATCTCACCCTTGCCGATGCTCTCGGGATCACACGTGATGGAACCATGGATGATTTGAAGGCAAGGATAAAGGAATATCTCGCTAACCCGTCACACACTGATATTGTCCAGAATCCTCGTTTCGCGGCGTTGTTTACCTCAAGCCACAAAATGTCCGCCGGCCTTCCATGTCTCCCAAACCCACCCACTTGCTGGTCTCAGCTCGCACCCACTGCGCATTGAACGACTCCATACACAAATACCTGTTGCACCTCTCGTCACTACTCTCGACGCCAACAACTCACTCTGCAGTGCTCAATACTACTCACAACTTAATATCACATTCGTTTATACAACATCCGTCCATAAATACCCCGGGCCAAAGTCGGCATCCTAGTTCATTCATGTACCATGATGCACGCCATACAACATACCTCCAACATCACATACGGTATACCTATTGATGCAGCACAGTCCCAGCTCACGTCAGCATCTGATTTAGACATGCAATCGCACTCATTTGTAAATGCTGGCATTTTCACGACATACACTCCCTCCAGCTACTACAGTAACCTCAAGTAGTACCTCGTCCGTTCATAGAAACTACGTGATTCTCTTCCGAGTACTGTGCCGGCGGGGTCTGAATTCGGCACCCATCTCACGAGTGCCGACCGGCCATGTACCGAGTGTGTAGTAAGGGAGAGTATAGGAACGCCGGACCTCACGCCGTCGCGGGCCGATCCGAGTACACTACTGTTGGATGGAGTACATGTATCAGCACACTCAGGTACGTCACCTCTTATGCCAGTTCCCATGGACACTTCGTTCTAACACCCCACTGAGAGTCGTTCTTGTTCCCGACTACGTCACACAGGACCCCCAAAGTTCAAAGTCCCCTAGTATGGACGCCACTCTCCTTCTAAGACTGGAAAGCCTCCCATGTACCGCACCCGCTCCTCGCCGAATCGAAGGCCCCGATTCCGACCTGCTCGCCAAGTCTGATCGTACGGTTGAATGCACCGTCCCTCTCCGTGTTGCCGCCTGACGACTTTGCTCTTTACCCACCTTCTTATCGCTGATCCGAGCACCACTGGTGGCTAACGACCATTTCACGCCCAAGCTCCCATTTTGCATCTGGTGCGGAACAATCACCCACACTCTACCACTCCCCACTGGCACACGTGCCCTACAGTCTCCGTCAAAATCCCATCATTGGATACTTCTTTCCGCCCGGATCATTTGCGCGCCGCGGCGGCGGCGACTTGGAATTGAAGCAAGTGGAACCAGGGTGGAGGGTCGTTTGGATGGCATTGGGCGAATACGGAGGCACGTAACGAGGAAGGGATCCTATTTCCTGGACCCTTGTCGAGAAGGGGAATATGCGGACGTGTTATTGGGTGTACATGCTTGTCAATCCAGACTGATGAGTCTTGACTTTACATAGTGATTGGAAGGATCAATAAGGGACTCGAAATGGTAAAAACCCTGTAGTACAAATAATAAGACAACACAGTACAGGAGGAAATACACTCAACAAAACAGTCATCGTGTCAAAGATGTAACGTCCTCGGCCTAAACGTCCAGATCTCGATCACCACTTTACCCGACCTCTTACACATGATCGCACACGTCCCCCCCTTGCAAGCCACTTTCCATACGTTCTCACATCGCTCGCTCAAATCTCTGACGGCCATCCCGCTCTGGGTTTCATATATCCGCACGCGTCCATCGTTGCCACCAGTAATGAGGAAGTTCGAGTCGAACTGAAGGGACGTGACGGAAGAATCGTGGGCAGAGATGCGTTGCAAGGTGGTAAAGTTGTGTAGATCGAACGTGATAACACGTCCGTCAGATCCGCCGGTGGCGAGAAGGCCGGTCGTGGGGCAGAGCTGCAGCTGACATACGAGGGCTGTATGCTCTTGTAACAGTGCGACGCACTCTCTGTAGGGGCCATGAGTCTCCATATAAAGATCAGAGAGCATGGCGTATGGAAATGGGCTGACCCAGTCATGGCGTCCCATACACGGACGGTTGTGTCCATTCCCCCAGAAACAACGCGCACGCCATCGAATGCGACCGAATATATTTCTTGCTCGTGGCCCGCGAGGACGTGTAGACACTCCCCTGTGTCTACATCCCATATCTGCCATGCCGTATCCATCAACGTGCACGGATACATGATCGATGGACATACTCGACAAGTCGCGTCATAACTCCCACTGACCACCTTGTTACCGCAGACATCGAGGCATCGAACGCTATTGGAATGACCTTGTAATGTTCGAAGCATTCGGCCCTTCTGTATATCCCAAACTCGAACCGTTGTATCACGAGAGCCAGTCACTGCGATTGGGCGGTTGTGTAAGACGCATGCACACCGAACAGTCGCGGTGTGGCCTCTTAGAATATAAATACAATGGCTGTGAGGAGTCGAGTTCAGCTTAAATGGTTGCACAGGGCGAAGCCCATACCCTGATACTACGTCCCAGACGCGCAGACTCTTATCGCAGCCGGCACTGACGACTATGGGATTTGGTTGACCCCAACCTTCCGAAATACAGCACAGGTCGCTCGGCTTGCCCGGACCCTGTGGCCGTTGTGTTGTTCGTGGTCGCCTCTTCCTCGGCATGTCAAGTCCCAATGCGTGACGATATTTCGAGGGAACGCAGCCGTTTGTCGCGGATGAATTGGAGGATGCCACCGGCTCATCTCCGGGTGTTATCACGTCGCTCACGGGGTCATCCCAATAACCACCGCGGCTGACAAGGTGTACTGCCCATACACCCTGTTCATGTCCTATGAAAGTGCGACATAAAACACCGGTATTGGCGCTGTAGATGTGAACCTTTGAATTGGCGCAGCCAACAACGATGCGATCAGGGTCCAGCGCTACGGATGTAACGACACCACCATCAGGTGTCGCAATGGGCATTCGATGAGAACGAAGAAGATATCCCCCTCTCCGCATGTTGGACACTTGGTACAACGTTAATATGTATTGAACTTGGCGAATGTAGTGATCGCTTACTTATGACGTAGGAGTACTGAAAATGTTTTCGGTATGATGGAGAAGGGTCATCGGCGGATTTATCACTGAACGTTCGCCTCCATGAGGATAGAGGGGATTGTTCTTGTCGTTTCAGATTTTCTTCCGCCGTAAGGGCTCGAAGAGTCGGATCCATGGGATGAGCCGGAAATGAATCCGGCTCTCTTGGGGATTCCTCGACCAATTCGTCCTCGACTTCGGTTTCCTCGGCGTTTTCTATGTCCATATTAAAACGATACGTCCCGCACATCGTTTTCCAAAGCCATTCGTCCTGAACGAGATCATGCCATCGCTTGGAAACCTGACTTGCTCTGGCGAGCGTTTTCGGGTCGTCTACGAGGCTAAGGATATGGAGTGCTATCTCTGGGGGAAGTTCCGCGAGAAAGTCACGCCTGAGCATGGGGGCGATAATTTGTGAGATGAACAGAAGCTCGGAAGGCGTGCAATCATTAAGGAGAGACACGAGGTAGCGTTTACGAGATGCAGGACCCAAGGCTGTGAGGTTTGCAAACTCGATACGAGACAGATTCGCGGGATCGTACGAGGGAGAATGTGCTTTGGAGAGCTGCAGGGCGTCGGCGAAGAGCGAGCTGGCCGGGCCAGGGGATGGTGCGGGGGTCGGAGGGGAGGCAGCGGGCATGAATACAGTGGCAGGCGACTTGCCTACGCTCACGTGGCGCCGGTGATCATTTGTACGTGACTGCGAGCCCCTGCTGGTCAACCTCACAGCAAATTCGTCGCCCATATCTTGCAAGCGCGGAGAACTGGTGGAAGCCATCAAGACAGTACAACGCCCGTGGTGTCGAAGCTATGCGAGCTGTGAGCGGTAGATGAGCTCGATTAAAGGCCAAACGTCCAGTGCGGGGTCGTCGTCAGGTTTTCGGTAGACGGGCAAGACTGCACGATTCAGTTCAACTCAGGAATGGGATATAGTTTCCTTTTCTAGACATAAAGGTAATGCACGTGATGTGTTTCCTAAATCCAATGGCAGATGTGATCGCTGTGTGCAAGAAGGCCCACCTTGTCCCTCATCGTCCTGGCGCTTGCTGGATCTTTCCCCAGATATTCACTCCACACGTCCACCTTATCAGAAGCTGAAGCAGTCTGGACGCTTTCCGAACGTTCCTTGTCAATAGATTCAGAGCACTCGCATCCGTCAGAATGGCAAACAAAAAGAAGGCCCAAACCAAGAGACAAGCCCAGGCAAATGGCATCAAGTGCGCTTGCATCACGTTTGCCCCCCAAAGTTTCTGCTAATTCGTCATCAGGACTCAGACACAACCAGAGGCCGAGTTGAAACCTACGAGCCCTGTCTCTCCCGCCCGTGCAAAACCAGTCGAGTCTCCTTCACAAGAGAAACCCGTAGGTCCCACCGCGGACGAAATAAAGGAACAAGGGAATGTCGCCTTCAAAGCAAAACAGTACAACGATGCTATCGACCTATATACCAAAGCCATAGGTCTGCCCTTCCCGGTACAGCAAGTGCTCTACCCGTGATCGCTGACCTGCTGTGTTCCAGAGATGAAGCCCACAGAACCTTCCTATCTCACCAACCGCGCCGCGTCTTACATGGCATTAAAATGCTTCCGCTTGGCACTGGCTGATTGTCAGCAGGCTGGTGTATTGCAATCGGCGGAGCCGTCACCAAAGACTCTGGTTCGCCTTGCGCGATGTCATCTTGCCTTGGGCTCATCTGAGCCTGCTCTCACGACATTGCGTACCGTAATCACCCTGGAGCCGACTAACACTTCCGCCCTGCAACTCCAGGAGAAGGTGCTCGAGCTTGAAGCTCACTTACGTAGGTTTGACACCGCGAAACGGAGAAAGGAGTGGGCAATGGCCCGGCTAGCTTTGGATAAGTGTTTACAAAGCATAGAAGGTGAAGGTGGCGAAGTACCGACGTTATGGCGCCTATGGAGAATCGAGTTGGAACTCGCACGCACTAATTGGGACGGCGCCAACACCGCTGCAAAGTAAGTGGAGTGGCGAAATGTCGCGAGAATCTGACTGGATCATGCTGTGGTCCACAGTGACGCGATGAGACTTGATCCAAACTCGCCAGAGGTTCTTGCTGTGCGTGGACTAGTACTTTTCCTTTCTGGAAAGCTGTCACAAGCACTTCAACACGTTGCATCCGCGCTCCGGCTGGATCCCGAACACGACGTCGCCTCACGTCTACGGAAGCGTATCAAAGACGTCGAACGGATAAAAGAAGAGGGAAATACAGCCTTTAAAAGTGGTAAACTGCAGGAGGCGATTACATCGTATACGCAATGTTTAGACGTGTGTCAAACTCCTACAACCCTGCTGATCATTCTCATTTTTTCTCTCAACAGCGCATTGGTGAAGCAGAAGAGGAGGGCAAGGGCGGGCAAATCCGTGCTACCCTCCTGTCAAACCGTGCCACTACGCTTGTAAAGGTATTGGGCCTCCGTAACAAGATCTATCTTACGTCTCTTACGATCTGTGAGCGTAGCTTGAAAAGTACGAAGAAGCTTTGGCGGACACAGAAGCTTCTCTTGCCCTCCTTCCGACATCCTTCAAAGCACTACGCACTCGTGCCCGTATCAATCTCCACCTCGAAAAATTCGATGCTGCAATAGCGGACTTCAAATCATCTATCGAACAGGCTGGATTTGAGAGTGCCGACGCAGATGTCAGATCTCTTAGGGCCGAACTTAAGAAAGCCGAGGCTGCGCTCAAACGGAGTAAGACAAAAGATTACTATAAGATTCTCGGTAATCAGGACTTGACTTTTGAAGTGAGCTCCCCCTGACGTACATACTCAGGCATTCCGAGGGACTGCTGCGACGCGGATATCAAAAAAGCATACCGCCGAGAAAGTCTGAAACACCACCCAGATAAGGTTACGCCGTTTAAACCCCTGCTGCGATCACTCTAACTCATCCATTTCCCTTTTTGCAGGGTGGCGACGAGGAGAAATTCAAACTCGTTGTTGAAGCGCACGCCGTGCTTTCGGACCCTCGACGGCGAGAGCGGTACGACATGGGCGAGGACGAAGACGGGCAGAACGACGCTGGCACAGGAGGAATGGGTGGCCCGTTCGGAGGCATGAATCCAGCCGATCTAGCGGATGTCTTTGCGCAGTTTCAGGGTGGTGGACCGTTCGGTGGAGGGGGTGGATTCCGCTTCCACACCGCGGGACGCCAATCGGGCGATTTTGGCTTTTGAGGTCGATCACGTAGTCTTTGTTGCCGCTCACCCCCATATGTCATAATTCGGATAACATACCTTACTTCATATTACTCTGAATTTCCGAGGCTCTGTCACCAGTCGAGTATCGCAGGTATTGTGCCCAAGCAAAGTAGTTTGTAGGATATTAGGACATTGTTTGGAAGAGTTCATGAAATCCTGTCTTGGATCTCATTGCTAACCCCAATTTGATGCGGTGTACGTCAGCAAAAGTTTGGGTTATGTAATCTATCACGTGACTTTGATCAACTCGTCTAGTGGCGGTGCAAGCACCCCTGTTGTTATTCTCCTAAGCTGAACTTTGACTACGCTTTGCATCCGCTCCGTCCCCCAGATCCTTGTTGGTTCAAGTTTATACTGCTCAATCCCGTATACCATGCCAAACTTGAAGCAGGGCACACTCTCGTTCGCAAGCGCCAAGCGAACCAATTCTGCTCTTAGTGTAAAGTCACACAAGAGAACCTCAGTCACCGAAAAAGGGAAAAATAAGCGTGTTGAGACACCAGAAGTGGAACAGGACTATGCGAAGGCCAGTGAAGTCCTTGAGATATCTTCTGACGAAGATGGCATTACCGCGGAGGAGGTCGCTGTTCCGGCCGAGCGAACGAGGGTGCGTGCAAAGGCGCATGCATCCTCTGGGACCACGAAGAAAGCATCCATACGGTCATTAGACTTTGAGAAACAGAAACATTCCCCAAGCGTGATAGGGAGGGAACGTTTGGATGTCGAAGACAAGGCTGGTCGGTACCGCAAATATTACAACGAGGTCCGATCGAAGATGGGATATGTGGAACCCAGTAAGCCGCGTGTCTCACGATGAATGCCCTGGGGAAGCAGAATTCATTCAGTTTGCTTCGATAGTCCACTCGGAGGGTCAGAACAGGATACACCAAATGCTTCGGTTCTTTGACATGTGGGTTTCTGGCGGGTGGATTGTGCTGGTTACCAACTGCGCCTTCAGGTCACACGAATTCGGTCCGTGTATCGGAATGACAAGGCTGGAACGGTGGCAGAGAGCAGAAGCGTTCGGCCTTAACCCTCCTGTTGAAGTACGTTCAGTCGCGGTCTGCCTACTCAAATATAAATGCGTCCCCAGATTCGAGACATCTTGCTTACAAAAGAAGGCAGTGAGAAAACCGAATATGTCCATTGTGTGTTGCATGGCGAGGTTTGAGATTGAAAGCTACGCCAAGTTGGTAAGTTATGTGTCATCGGATTTATGTATGTAAAAAAGTTCAGCTGTCTAATTGTCACCTAGGTTCGTTAACACGTACCAACGGTTGAAGCGAGTCGTTCACATCTTACCAACCTGTATTTTTTTTTCCGATTCCCGTTTTTGCGATGCTTGACTCCAGATATGTACTGACCATATACCTGTTACCTGATGAGACTATGTTCCTTTGTGTACTATTTCAATTCGTGATCTATCCACCGTGCGACCGGTTCACACTGATAAGCTCACCCAGAATCTGCCATGGTCGGTGACTACATGTGCTTCCATCTGGGGCAGTCTAACCCCACAAGGTGGTGAGTTCCGATGCGGCGATGATGGCTTACATCTACTACAGACCGAGTTCGCTGACACTTTACCCCGCTGATTGTGACGGGGCCCTTCGAAGGCGGGTTTATTTACCCTTTTTTCATGTTTTTCAGAAGCCTCAAGTTCGGAAATGTGAGTGAGTAGCCCATCGATATATTTAGGATTTGATTAGCAACTGCATGTGAAACGTGCTAATCGTTTTATGTGCATGTAGTGGTCGATTTCCTGTCTCAGTTGATGGACTAGGTCAATGTGCTCGGGTTACACGGATCGTTCAAACGTTCGTCCAGGTGAGCTCTCACGATTTCTTAAACCCCTGATGCAGCAAAGATTTCCTTTTGATTGCCTACTGTCCCCTCGGAAATGTTGTTTTTCTCAGTGGTGGCACCGGTCGTGGCTATTACTCCGTATCAAGAGCCTGTGCTCTTCGTTCGCTTGTCTTGCGCGGATCGTGGAAAGGGCTTGATTTCTGGGTGTGCCGTGGTATACTGATCCTAGGACCTTGGGTGCTGCTGATCCATACTTAGTATAAGGCATGGGACAATAAGAGAATTTAAATCTTCTATTCCGGATATGGATTCCGGTTATCGCCCCCGAGTAGGGATCAATCCAGCAAGTTTTGTAACAACCAAGTGTGTTTATCCGTTCCCTCCTCCCCACACACAAGGGCCAAAAGAATGCCGCGCTAGGTCATCTTCGTTCGCGCGTGACGCAGCAGCACTCATCATACCTCCATCGAGCCGCAGTTTCCAGGGTTCCCAGGGAAGCCACATCCCCTTGGGTATGTGTCGCTGCGGGACTGTTCGCTTGCCCCATGCACACATCTTATCGTGGCAGGGTGGGTTCTTTGCTCGCATATATAAAGGTCCCCACCATGGATGCTCTGTCGTGATTAGCTCCGGAATTTGAACCGAACGGCAGCGCAGTTTTCCGCTATCCTTCTGTTATAAAGGGAGAACCAAGGCCTGGTGGACACAGCTCAATCATCTCATTCTATAATGCCTTCTCCTCGCTACTCTGAGGTTGATGTTCTCATTATCGGTGCCGGGCCCGCTGGGCTCATGTGTGCCAACGCTCTGGCCAATGCGCGAATGAATGTCAGGATTGTAGACAAACGGTATGCGTTCGCTATTATAGTCTGTTGGCTCGTTCGCTGATGTGCAACATAGCGCCGAGAAGGTCATGACTGGTCAGGCGGACGGGATTTCACCTCGAACTACGGAGGTCTTCCAGGTAAACATTCTTGCCTCAAATTAGTTAGCCCCCATGGGAGATGACCCCTGCAGAGTTACGGGATTGCGGAACGTCTTTTGCGAGAAGGATGTCAAGTACATATGGCTGTAAGTGACTGGGAATATGAGTGTTGATTTCTGATTGTTCCCGCCATACAGGCATTCTATGACCCTGGCCCAGATGGTGGCATTCAGGCAAGCATTGTAGTGCTCATAGCTTACCCAAGGCTCATTTCTTTTCACGCAGTTGTCCAGTCGTGCTCCGGACATCACCGCCCCCTCCGCTCGTTATCCTTTCGAAGTATACTCTCCAAAGTTTTCGAGTCCGCTCTTTCTGAAGACCAGTTTATAGCTTGCACTCCACCAAGGAGACATCGAGTCTATATTTTTGGATTCCATGAATTCACTAGGCGTTCGAGTCGAACGGTCGACCTTCCCCACTGCCATAGAGATATCGGCAGACGAGGCGGAACTCGCTGATCCCACTTCACATCCGGTCAAGGTAGGTCGTTTTTGTCCACACCGGGGAACCGGTTCATGGAGAAAATTCCAGGTAACTTTGGAACACCTAGAGGAACCCGACGGAGAGTCACAGGAGGAAATCGTGCGTGCCAAGTTCGTACTTGGCGCGGATGGTTCGCAGTCCCAGTCCCATCGCGCTCACACCAAAACTCACGTGTACCCACAGGAGCCCATTCGTGGGTCCGGAAAACTTTGGGAATAAGCATGGATGGAGAACATACTGGTGAGAATGATCTGCCTGATTCATATACATTCCCGTTTTTCATCATCTCGATCAGACTTCATTTGGGGTGTTATAGACATGGTTCCAGAGACAGACTTCCCGGATGTCCGAAACAAGAGTCTTGTCCATTCCAACAATGGTTCCATGTTGGTTGTCCCTCGTGAAAATGACAGAATCCGCATCTACATGCAACTCGCTGGTAAGGATGTGCTGGACTCGAGCGGAAGAGTAGACAAGGAGAAGATGGGACCTAAACAGTTGCTAGAGGTCTATTTTTTCACCCGCCGTGGGAATCAGCTAAACATCATTGTTGGCCCAGGTTGCACAACGGTCGCTCCTTCCATTCTCGCTGATTCCAACGGATGGCATCAACTGGTGGACGTTGTACATCAGTAAGCCGTGATTTGACAACGCCCCTTTTCCTTCCCCTGACTCCTGATTAGTTGGCCAACGCGTGGCCTCGAAATTCTCTGTCAAGAATCGTGTGTTTATCGCTGGAGATGCATGCCATACGCACTCGCCCAAAGCAGGTATATTGTCTCAGGTCATTTATACGGTACCAAATAAACGGACTGTTGTTCCAGGTCAAGGCATGAATGCCAGCGTGAATGACTCACACAATCTTGGTAAGCGGACATGTTCTGTTGTCCCCCGTGTGCGTGCTGACCGCTAATGACAGCCTGGAAGCTCGCGTTAGTGCTTCGCGGTTGGGCAGAGATGTCCCTGTTGTCAACTGTAAGTCACATTGTGGCTTGTCTAGCACACGCTTAAGATACGCGTCGCGTAGTACGAATCGGAGCGTCGCAAGTATGCACAAGATCTCATTGCATTCGACAAAACATTTTCTACTCAATTTTCCGGGAAACCCCTGACGGCCCATAACATCAATGGTGTTTCTCACGAAGAGTTCCTAAAGTGAGTGAGGTGGAGATGTTATGGCGGGCCTGCCTGAATTCTACCCATAGGACGTTCCAGACTTATGGAGGTTTCTCAAGCGGCATCGGTGTTCACTATAGTCCGTCGGTAGTTGTCTCCGACGCTCACCAGTCACTGGCTTCCAACCTCATCATCGGTGAACGTGTCCCTCCACAAATATTCCTCCGGGCGGCCGATTCAATGCCACTCGAACTCCAAGATCTCCTTCCTTCAAATTTCCGCTACAAGCTCCTTGTTTTCACCGGTGACCTCAATGATGCTTTACAACGGGAGGGGATTGAGTCCTTGGTGAAGGACCTGCAGCAACCAGAAAGTTTCTTGGCTATATATGCCTCGACCAAGCCCTTGAATTCGAGGTTTGATATCCTCGCGATCAGCAAAGGAAAGAAGGAGTTGTTTGACTATCTGACGGTTCCGTCGTTGCTGAGGTCACATTGGTCCAAGTGAGTGCACGGTCTAACGCACGAGTTGCTCGCACCGACGTATCGTGTAAGGGTCTTGATAGACGACGCGGACACTGTGGGCAACGTCGGTGGGCGAGGCTACTCGTACTATGGTGTGGCAGATGAAGGTGCGATCGTAGTGGTTCGGCCGGATGGATACGTTGGCACGATCGCGCCCTTGAACGGCGTCACCGAGATCAACGACTATTTTGCGCGATTCATGAAGATCTGAAGGCAAGCCCCACTAGGAATTCATGTCGCTTGAGTCTACAGGTGTCGCAAGGAATGACCGTTCATTTCACCGCTTCAGGGATGGTAGCACAGCGTAGATAAGAAGTTGGCCCCTTGTGCGTGTATGTATAAACATTCTCATCCGCTCCCATGTGGTACTGGTCCGCCCTTTGATAAGATCTCATCCCTAGCGTGCGGAGCGTTCTGTCTGAACCAGGGATAGCATTTCCACCATGAAGATCCCCTCCGACTTGCAGGGGGCGGCGAGCTTCGTAGATCAGGATTATCCCTGGACACTGAAAACCTAGTTTCGTCAAGCTGGGCAGGGAGGTTACCTTGTAAACTCGAACCGGCTCGAAGAACTTGCTGGTAGTTCGGGCTGAAACATCCCAAGGTCACAGCCTCGTGTGAATAGTGTCGTCAATTTTCGTTCAACCCACGCAGTGGGCCGTCAAATTACCGCCTGACCCTTTTCAATGAAGGTAATAATCGACCTCTTGGTCTTCCTTGAAGGGCGAGAAAGTGACTTGACCGCTATAATGGTAGCCCGAGTCGTTCCGACGCTATCGCGCGAGAAGGTCCCCTTTTCTGTCACTTTCGAGTCGCTAGCGAGGTTCCATCGCACGTTCATTCCCACGACGTCGGTTGTCCCGATAGTCTGATAGAGGATCCCGGTGCGTTACCTTGAACTTGGGGATCGAAACAGGACGACTGAGATCGGTACTATAACAGTTAAAGACACTGACTTGTGTGGAGCCAAAGTTCATGTAGCTTGGTGAAGTGAGCACCGGAGCGGCATCGGCCCACCAAATTTTCAAAGTTGATAGCAGTGGCGACTGGTCGCAGTTACTTCAGAAGGATGGATCTCATGCACCGCGGTTAGAGATGCTGGGGTGAAGGGAGTAGCCGGTTCATGGAGACACAGCGGCCGGGTCTTGAATTCAGCCGCTCCCGTAAAGTTAGTTCCGCCCCACTAACCTCTGTTGCCTCAACTTCCACCTGCATTGGCAGTCGCAGCATGTCTTCGGAGATCCGCGTCGACGTCTTGGTTATCGGTGCTGGCCCTGCTGGCGTGATGTGTGCCAATGCACTCGCCAAGGCGGGGACGGATGTGAGGATCATCGATATACGGTAAGGAAGCTGAACTACAGGAAGTGATGGGCATTGGGCTGATCATTCACAAGGCCCATCAAGGT
>JBBPKF010000259.1:0-14581 GCA_038089175.1 Binderoboletus segoi | reverse complement strand
CTACTGGTCAAGAAGGCCACATAGATGCACTCAAACATCACACATGCAAGGAACATTGGATGAAACAATTTCTATTCACCCCCCTCCTCCTACCAGTCTCACAGCAGAGACCCAAATGCGATGGATGTGGACTTCATCAAGCTCCGCCCAGACAAAAGAGCTCAGCTCATCCGAGAAAAGAAATGCTTTATATGCAAGAAGCCCAGATGTTGGGCAGCAAATCATAGTAAAGGGAAAAGTATGACATACTGGAAGCCGGTCACTGTCAAAAGTGTAGAAACAATCACGGAATCCTCCAAACCCCCACCATACCAGCCTAGACCACAAAGGGTAAACCCTGCTTCCCCTATCAACGAATATGTCAAACAACTCCAAACAAAAGGAAGCTCGGATGAAGAAATCCTCAAGGTATTGCATACATGCTTCGAAGATAAGATGCCAGAGCAGGAACCTCCTGAAGGGCAAATGGAAGAAGAACCTTCGCTCAGGATTTTTAAAAAGGGAGCATACACAGTTGACACAATGACTTCCTACTATAAAACTTTCACCCATGTACACTACAGAGAACAAGAACAAAGCCTCTCATCTCTTGATTACTCTGCATGGAAACAGAAAGAAAGTCGACACAAAAGCACTTGACAGTGGTACAACAGGGTCCTTCATTTCTTGGGACTTCCTCTGAAGAAAGAAACTTGGTTTCAGAAAGATGAGAAATGCCATCTTAGTAATGAATGCCAATGGCTCAGAAAACACAGCCAGAACGATCAAGTTCATGTCCTGGATGACACTCACCATCCATGGATCAACCCTGTACACTCATGTCCAAGATTTTTATGTAACTGATCTTGGAAAAGAAGACATCATACTCAGCCATCCATGGCTCAAAGAACATAACCCAATCATCAACTGGAGGACCAGAAATCTCCTCATCAAAAAGAAAGTTGAAGAACCAGTGATGGAAGAATGCCATCAACTGTCTACATTTATTAACAAAGTCACATTATCTACTGAGATTGTGCAAAACGCTTAGAAAACAGAAGTCATACTCCCTGAAGCATACAAAGACTTCCAAGATGTTTTTGATGAACCCCCAAAAGGCGAACTACCTCCAAATCGTGGAAGGTTCAATTTCCCTATCATAACTGATGATGAATTTGTCCTGAAAGTTGCAAAAGTCTACCCCCTCAACCCCACTGAACAACAGGCATGTAAGGATTTCATCCAGGAAAACATGGAAAATGGCAAAATTATTCCTTTGATGTTCCCACAAGCATCTTCTTTCTTCTTCATAGGAAAGAAAGATGGCAAACTTCGTCCATGCCAGGACTATTGGTATTTGAACTCCCACATGGTTAAAAATGTGTACCCACTCCCGATCATATCTGAACTGTTCGACAAGTTCAAAAATGCCAAATTCTTCACCAAGTTTGACATTTGCTGGGGATATAACAACGTCCTCATC
The DNA here is from genome assembly GCA_038089175.1 of Binderoboletus segoi. NCBI lineage: Eukaryota > Fungi > Basidiomycota > Agaricomycetes > Boletales > Boletaceae > Binderoboletus > Binderoboletus segoi. The sequence continues at coordinate 13,119 of JBBPKF010000259.1, read as the reverse complement.
GAAAAAGACAGTCAATGGAAAGCAGCATTCATCATGTCGGAAGGTTTATTTGAACCTCAGGTCATGTTCTTCAGTTTCTCCAATGCCCTGCCTCACTTCCAAAACATGATGAACCATATTTTTCAAGACATGATAGCAGAAGGATGGCTCAGGATTTACATGGACGATTTAGATTTTGCCTCCACAGACCTTTCCACCCACCAAGTACACACACGACAGATACTCAACAGATTCTGTCAAGAAAAACTGTACCTCAAACTGTCGAAATGTACGTTTAACGCCCCTGAAATGGAATACCTCAGCATGGTTATCAAGGAAGGACAAGTCTGCCTTGACCCTCACAAGGTCAAAGCAATCGAAGAGTGGAAACTGCCCACCACAGTCAAGGGTGTTTGGTCATTCCTAGGATTCTGCAACTTCTACAGGAAATTCGTGCGCAACTATGCAGATTTAGCCCGACCTCTTAATGATTTAACCAAGAAAGAACTCCCATGGAAATGGGAGGAACCCCAACAAAAAGCATTTGAAGCATTGAAAAACATTTTCATCAGCCAACTGGTACTATGCATGCCAGATTCCACAAAGCCATTCGCAATTATGACTGACGCCTCTCTTGTCACTTCTGGAGGCATCCTTTTACAAAAAGACAGCAACAGGAAATACCACCCATGTGCCTATCACTTTCAAACTTTCATCGATGCAGAACGCAACTATGATATCTATGATCACGAACTGCGCACAGTCCTTCATGTCCTCGACACCTGGAAACATTACCTGTGAGGAGCAGGTCACCCTGTAAAGGTTTTCACTGATCATAAAAATCTCACGTATTTCCACACACCCCACAAACTATCACAGTGACAGGCCTGCTGGATGCTATTCCTTCAAGACTTTGATCTACAATTTGTTAATGTCCCTGCTGCACAGGTTGCCCCTGCTGATACACTCTCCCAATATCCCTATCCAGCTATATATGACATGGATAATGAAGATGTCACTCTCCTCCCCGACACATTGTTCGTTAACACTCTTGATATGGCCATCATCAATAAAATGGCACAGTCATCCTCCTCCGACCTGTTTATTCTAACAGCGTTAGCTGCATTGGACGAAAAGAACTCCCCCATCCCCAGATTTCCATTGTCAGACTGGCACTACGAAAATGGCCAGTTATACTTCCAACAACGGTTATACATCCCTGCAGCATTCCGAAACAATGTGGTGTATCATTGTCACTGCTCCTCCACCGCTGGCCATGGCGGTGTCCTTCGAACCCAAACCAGAGTCATGCATGACTACTGGTGGCCTGGCTTAGCCACATTCATATGCAAATTCATTGCTGGGTGCCCACAATGCCAAGCAAACAAAGTAAACATGCATCCAACCACCCCTCCTTATGCCCCCATTCCCTTCACTGCCACACGCCCCTTCCAGCAAGTGTCTGTCAATCTCATCACGGATCTTCCCATGGTCGATGGTCTTGACACTGTCATGGTCGTGGTCGACCATGGCCTTTCGAAGGGGGTAATTCTCTGCCCTTTTCAAAACATATTGATGCCACGGGCATTGCCAAGTTGTTTTTCAAATATGTCTTCACCAGATTCAGCCTCCATGATAAAGTCATATCTGACAGAGGCCCCCAATTCACCTCAGCCTTCACACGAGAACTCGCCAGACTACTCGATTACTCCATCTCACTATCAACCATGTACCATCCTCAAACCGATGGACAGACTGAAAGAATGAATCAAGAACTTGAAACTTATCTATACATGTTTTGTGCCACACAACCGACAAAATGGGCCCAGATGCTCCCATACACGGAATTTTCCCACAACTCCACCACCCATTCATCCATGAAACAAACACCATTCTTCATCATGCTAGGATATGAACCACATGCGTACCCCCCTCTTGGAAAAACATTCCTCCTGGAACTCAAAAAATGCATGGAAACCCTGAAAGAAGCAAGAAAAGAAGCAATGGCAGCACATGAGAAAGCCGCTCTTATCATGAAGAATCAGATCAGATCCCAAACCCCATCTTGGAAAATTGGAGACAAGATATGGCTAGAAGCACGAAATTTGAAATTCCCTGGAAGAATGGCAAAATTGACACAAAGGAGATTCAGTCCCTTTACCATCGAAAGGGTAATAACTCTGTGGGCATATTGCTTAAAACTCCCGACCTCTTGGAAGATCCACCCAGTATTCCATGCATCATTGTTATCTCTGTTCCGCAGCACAGAAGAATATGGAACACCATTCATAAATCCACCTCCAGAAGAAATAGGCAGAGAAGAACAATACAAAATTGAATGAATCATGAGTCACAGAGGCTCAGCAAGGCAATGCCACTATCTTGTGTGCTGGAAAGGCTATTCATCAGCCGAAGACATGTGGGAACCTGAAGGAAACTTCAGCGGACCTTCAACCTTGCTGAAAGCATATAAAAAGAAACACAGACTCTAGATGTACTCATGCCCCTCTTCAACTTCCATCCCTCCCATAACCATATCCCAAAACAATTTTGGTCCCAAGTAGCTGACGAATACCTGAAAGAACAAAACATGACATGATCTTCATCACCCACGTCCTTCCATACCTCCACACGTGAATTAGCAGAACGTATTCACAACCAGGCAGTTACTCCTCCCCCAGAAGAACCATCCCAACCATCCGCTTTTGCTCAAGTACCCCCACTCCCCAGATCTGACATTATCCTCCCTGACTTCATTCCACTATGTGTCTACTGCCTTCCTGCAGTATTCCAATGCCACATCCTAGTAGCTGTACTCGAAGACCCTGGACTCACCTTTTTAGTAGAACACGATTTACATTACCTTTGTTCCCTTACTCTTCCTGGCCTTGTCTGGACCTACCATCGCCTCGTCCTATGCAAAACTTCATTCTCCAATATTCAACCCTCCTTTGCCAATGCTGCACGCATTGGCCTGACAAATCAAGCTCTGGTCGAAGCAGTTCAGTCCCTACTGTCCACAATCATTAATGCAGGATTGCCTGATATCATAGATGGGCTCGCCCTGATCATGTTCAGGGACTTACTTTGTGATATCTTACCCTGCCTTTCTGAAGAAGAATTCAAAGATTACTTTGAGGAAGTAGCATATCGCCCAGAAACATCCCCATCCCCAAAGCCTGCACCAGTCCCACTAGCCGATTGTATCTCTTTCCTGCCCCCATCCTTTTACCCGGCATCCACATTATGTCATTCATCTAAACAACAGTTCAATCCTGTATGTCGAATGTGGACAGGAAAGAAAAGAGAAATCACAGCAGACCTACTTAAGAACTACACTGGGGTGACAAACCTTGATTATGAGTCATCCTCTGACAACGACCTGTCATACCTGACCACCTCCCCATCTGCGATATGTTCTATGTGCAAAGAATGGGGACATTTATGAGCTGCATGCCCCTCCTATACATGTCCCTTCTGCAAACAAAAGAACCTGGGACACTGGACCCATACCTGCCCCATGAGGTTTTGTGGTCACTGTGGCGAAGAAGGACACATAGCAGACAATTGCCCCTTCAAAGAATGAACTGCCCTTGTCACGGAACCCCAGGAGACCGAGGATTGACTGGAACATGGCATGTTCCAGCATAAGGATGGAGTAATGTTACAAATTTCTCTTCTTTTCCTTCTGTTTGCTTTACTTTACCGTTTCTCCACTTTCACAGACACTTGGACATGCACCTGGTTATCAGTGGCCACGAGTACGTTCCTACTTTTCTTAATGACATGACTCCTACTACTTTTGTACATTTACCAATATGGACATTTCCCGCAATGACTCAGGCTTAGCTGCCTTCCAGAGACCAGTTTCTACTACATTCTTTCATGTTCCATACCTTGGTCATCCATAGCACTTTTGTTATCTCTTTTACCTCATCTTCCGATTTCTCCGACCTTCTGTTGTGTTCCATATGCTGCCCCTTATCTCACTGCCCTCTGTACTTAAGACACTACCACACATTGTGTTCAGCATTCTGTTCTCTTGTACATCTCCTGCAATCAGAGCAGTCTCTTTCTTAGGCCTCATCACCCTAAGTTAGTTATCTCGACCAAGTGGTGCTAGCCATCTCTAGCAGCTGTATCCTCGAGTGTTGCCCAGCCATGACACCGATCTCATACTCAACTGAATGGTATCAAGTCCGTCAAGGTCGCCGAGCCCATAGAAGCGTAATTCCTACGCACGCTCATTCGCTCTGGAATAGAGTGCTCTCTTACCTTGAGCATTGTCCAGCCGTTAGCTGAAGAACCCACAGAATGGGTTAGAGGTGTTACACAAGTCTTTGCTTGCAGCATAACAATGTTACTTTCTATTTATCGTATATAGATATAGAGACCATAATAGATACAAACACATGTACGAGTATATAAACCAATAGACACCAATGAGACTAGCCAGTCTAGTTCTCTTGGAGATTCCTCTACAGTCTACTCCACAGTGACAGCAACTCAGTTTCCCCTTTTCACCTCTCATCTTTAATCAATACAAAAGCCAGTGACTTAGGACAACCCCGACACCAACAGCTCCGACTTTAGGGTTGTTTCATCAGAACTAGACTACCAAAGTTCTCTGTCATTGAAAAAAGCATGCCTATACTAGATTTGCAGCCAAAGAAAGAGCGCTAGCGTCAGAAGTAAGTCATTGCAAAAGGTCAAGAAGAACACTATGCCTCAACCGAGGACTGTCCCTAGTAAACTTCACAGCTCTTACTGAACTCCCCCTACCAGTTCTCTGCAACTGAATTGAGTATGCAGATCTCTATGTGGTGGCTCACATAGTAGCACCCAAGGAGATAGTTAATTGGAGGATAGACATAGCAGTCCAAGGAGAAGACCCCATTGAAAGGAGTATTAGGAGCCTCTCATCATATTCCTCAACTACTCCATCCAGAAATTCGGTAGAGTGATTGCCCTCACCTGCCACCAGATTCTTACAGGAGTTCGAATGCAACTTAGCAGAGCTAGTCAGTGAACTGCAAAGAAGTGTAGGACAACTCTTAGCCCTTGCTTACAGATTGGGAGACCCCAGCCACTCAGTGGACCAGGTGGAAGAAGATGCAACCCCAGCACCAGACTACACATTTGACTGCCAGACCCCATCATCCAAAGGACCATTTATACAGCTAATAAAAGAGTCATCATTGTCACAAGATATTAAGGAGGAACTAGGGATAGTAGTTTCACTTATCATACCTAAGAAAGAAGAGGAAGAGGAACCTCCAACCTTACACATACAGGTCAACCACAGGACAAAGTGGACTTGTGATGAAGAAGATCTAGTAGATCTGGAAGTAAGAGCACTCCGGCTGAAGAAAAGAAAGTCACACAAATACTAGTCTTGCTTCACAGATAACTTTTTTTGAAATCCACATCCTTACCTAAGCTAAAATGGCATCTTGGGAGGAAGCCTTCGCCCACTTGAACAACAACAATGTCTTGATCGAGGAAAGAATGGTGGTAGTTGTGCAGATGCTCAACATTGTGAAAGTGGCAAATGTCAATTTGCTCGCACAATTGAATGTAGAGAAGGAAGCCAACAACATCTTCCAGCAGAGAGTCTGCAACCTTGAAGAGCAAGCACTCCAATTCACACAAGGGGCATCTGCAGGTTGAGGCGGCCCATCAGACTCTGCATTCTCATGAAAAATTGAAGTCTTCATGGACCCCAGAAACTACAATGGTGAGACTGCCAAATTTGAAGAGTGGTGGGTGAATATGAAAAGCTGGATGTGCATCAATTGAAGAGCCATCTCTGAAGGATCATATGATGCAGTCCTGGCCATACTCTCATGGCTTAAGGGACCCAAAGCTGGCAAATTCACTGAAATCAATTTACAAAGAGGAAATGAGTATACATGGGACCAATTGGTCACTGACATCGAAGGCCTATTTAGGTCAGCAACTCAAGTGGACTGGGCCCACAGGCAACTGCACAGCTTCAAACAAGGGAACTTGCTGACAGAGCAGTTCATAGTGCAATGGGTTGCTCTCTACCGACAAGCAGAGATTGATGACACTCACACCATCAAGATCCTTGAAAGCAACATAAAGGGCAAAATCATTGCCCAAATCATCAAAGAAGGCAAGCAATGGAAAGATGTTGAAGAATATCTCACTGAGATCTGAAGGGTTGGTACCTCCCATGACACCATTGACTTCATCATGGGGAGGACACAACAAAGATACAGCAAGGGGAAAGACCCTAATGCCATGGACATTGGCACAGCTGAAATCAAAGGAAAAGGAAAGGGCCCTCATGGCCAAATGAAATGTTTTAACTGTAATGGAGACCATCAGGTAGAGAAATGCCTGAAGCCAGTCATCAAATGCCCTGTCTGCAAGTGGATGGGCAGCAAGCACCACAATGAGTGCAAAAACTGAAATGGTGCACAAGTACGCACAGCAACCTTCTGAGATGAGGATAAAAGCACCACAAACAACAACACCACTGGGCCTTCAGGCTCTGAAAGTAAAGGAAAAGGGAAGGATCAGTTCACCACAATCTGCAGGCTGAACTTCGATGAAATGAGGGCATATTTCTGTGACTATGAACACAATGCCAACCAATCAAAATGAAGAGGTTCTCACCCAATCTGGGTGGACGAGAAGCCTTGAATGATAAAAATAGGTATAGTGAACTCGAGGTATTTGATATACCAGATATGAACAATGTAATGGACTACATGTTAGGGGCAGCTCAAGAAGAGCACGGCAGGGATGAACCTGTGCTTAATTCCCCTTTGAACCCACTAACCACTAATGAAACCCCAGATAATTTATTACAGATCAAAGTAGTGGAGGTTGATGAATTACCACCTCCCCAAAAGAAAACAAATGATACTAACATGAGGGTCACCTTCACAAGGATGTACCCAGGCCATGAGGCCAATGCTAATGACTTATTTCCAGAAAAGTTCATCCAAACAATAAACCCTCAAAAAGAAATACAAATGGAGATTCAAATCTCACCCATGTACAGAAAGAAATTTATGAAAGTTGAAGTGCTCCTTGATTCTGGAGCTAACACCACATTCATTGATAAAAGATACACTGAACATTTGAAAATCCCAATGAAGAAAAAAAGCAACAAAGTTTCCGTATTTAATGTTGACAGAACTGAAAATAAAAACGGAAAAATTACCCACACACCTGACATAATTATAGATTACTGTGGACACCAAGAATGTGTCACCACAGAAGTCACAGATCTGAGATCCAACATCATGATAATCGGCTTTATGTGGCTAAAGAAACATAATCCAGATATAGATTGGGCAAAAGGAACTGTCAAAATGACTAGGTGCCCAGAACACTGCCGAGAGTTACAGGACAAATTGGCATCATTAAGACAGATGGAAAAAGAAGAACAAGATATGCTAGAAACATATTGAGAAAAGTCCAAATGGAGGAAATCAAAGATGAGGAAGCAAAGCCAAAGAAGCCAGAGTCGAAGGACCTGGTTCCTGAAGACTTCCATGATTTAATCTCCGTGTTCACTCAGAAGGAAAGTGAATGAATGCCTCTCAGGAAACCCTGGGACCACACAATAGACTTGAAAGATACATATGTGCCTAAGAAAGGCCATATTATTCCACTTTCATTTACTGAAAAAGAAGAGGTGTCTGCCTTCATTGAAGACCAACTCTCGAAAGGCTATATTAGACCCTCAAAATCCCCACAGACATCCCCACTATTCTTTGTGCTGAAGAAGGATGGATGAAAAAGGATGGTACAGGACTACCATTATCTAAACTCTCACACTGTCAGGAACAACTATCCACTTCCCCTAATTTCACAATTGGTTGATAAGCTACAGGAAAGCAAATGGTTCACAAAGATTGATCTTCACTGGGGATACAACAACATGAGAATAAAAGAAGGCGATGAATGGAAGGCAGCCTTCATCTGCCATAAAGGATCATTTGAACCCTTAGTCATGTACTTTGGGCTGTGCAACTCTCTGGTGACATTCCAGACAATGATGAATGAATTCTTCACAGATATGGAAGACATTGTGATTGTGGACATTGATGACATCATGATATTTATGAAAGGATCTCTGGAAGATCACAAGACAACAGTATGCAAGGTGATAGAATGCCTTTGCGATAACAATCTCTTTGCAAAACCAGAAAAATGTAGCTTCTTCAAGAAAGAAGTCAAATTCCTCAGGATGATTGTAAACACTGAAGGAGTTACAATGGACCAAGAAAAGGTCAAGGCTGTCCTTGAATGGCCAGCACCCATGAATGTGAAAGGGGTTAGAAGTTTCCTTGGATTAGTGAACTTCTACCAAAGATTCATTAAAGATTATGTGCAAGTCGCATGACCCCTAAATGATCTACTGAAAAAGGAAGTCCCTTTTGAATGGAAGGAAGGGCAACAAAACACGTTTGACATGCTTAAGAAGCATTTTACCATGGCACCTGTACTTGCTTACCCAAATGACAACTCAAGGTTCAGGGTAGAGACAGACACTTTGGATTATGCAATGGAAGCAGTGCTCTCTATACTACAGGATGAAAAATGGCACCTGGTTGCCTATGCCTCACACTTGATGTCTTCACAAGAATGGAACTACCCGATTGCAGATAAGGAGATGCTGAGCATCATTAACATGTTGAAACAATGGTGGCATCACCTAGAAGGTAGCCAATATGAATTTGAAATCTGGAATGACCATGCAAATCTCCAGTATTTTATGAAAACCCAAGATCTGAATCAGTGACAGGCATGTTGGGCGCAATACCTAACATGATTCAATTATATATTTGTCTACATGCCTGGTGCTATGAATGTAAAAACAGATGCACTCTCTAGAAGAGAAGATCTCGCTGAAGGAATTGAAAATGATAACAAAGGAATAATAATGATACCCCCAGAACAGATATGAACCTCATCAATGGTTGAAATCCATGATGAAGGGATGATGATAGAAGACAAAATCAAAAGAAGGACAAAACTCCTATGGAACCATGAGGTCAGGGAGCTAGTTGATAAAGGAATGATGGTCAATGAAGACCTAATATGGAAAGGTGAAAAGGTTTATGTACCAGACACTGATAAGAAAGGAAAAGGAGAAAATCTCTGAATGAAAGTGATTGAAATAAATCATGATACACTGATAGCCAGTCACTCAGGATATGAGAAGACCCATGAACTGATAATGTGAACATATTACTGGTCTAATATGAATGCAGACATTAAAGACTATATATCAAGATGTGATAGATGTGCACAAATGAAAACAGGAAATAAATCATCTGCTGGAAAGCTTATACCACTTTCAATTCTGGAAAGACCATGGAAGCATGTGACAGTGGACTTTACAACAGATTTGCCACTTGCACAAGGATATGACTCCATCCTGGTCATCATTGATCGACTAACAAAGGAAATGGAAATGATTCCATGCTGCAAGACAGCCACCACACTGGATATGGCTAAATTATATCTGCATCATGTATGGAAGCATCATGGCCTTCCTAAAACAGTCACATTGGACTGAGGCCCACAGTTTGCCTTGCAGGTTATGAAAGATATTTATAAAAACTTAGAAAAGCCATGATATCAATGGCACATCACCTGCAAATGGACAGGCAAACAGAAAGAATGAACCAAGATCTCCAGCAGTATCTCCAGTTATTTTGTGCAGAGCAGCAAGAACAATGGGTTGACTGGCTCCCCATTGCACAGTTTTCATATAACTCTAAAATAAATACATCATCCAAGAAGACACCCTTTGAACTCACAAGGTCTTATGTCTCTAGAATGGGAATAGAACCAAGGGTTACTAAGGCACCAGCTGCCAAAGCCTTCTCAAATGATATGAAAACCACATTGCAGGATGTCAAGAGCAACCTTGCTAAAGTGCAGGAAAGAATGAAGGAGATAGCTGAAAAGAAGCATTTGGCATCTCCTGAATATGAAATTGGACAGAAAGTGTGGCTTGCCACAGAGAACCTGTGTTTGACATGCGCTTCAAAGAAGCTTATGGAATGCTGGATCAGATCATATGAGATCACGGCCTTAATTGGCTCTAATGTGGTGAAGCTTAGACTTCCCAAATCAATGCATATTCACAATGTCATGAATGTAGAAAGAATCAAACCTTACAGGGAAAGGTTACCTGGACAGACTGCAGTCACACCTGGACCAGTAAACATTACCATTGATTGGGAATTAGAATATGAGGTTGACTACATTGTTGATTCTCACTACAAAGAAAGGAGGTTAGAATACCTCATATACTGAAAAGGATACTCTGAAGAGGACTGCACTTGGGAACCAAAAGGGAACCTTATGTCAGCACTAGATGTGATTAAGGAATTCCACAAGAAACACCCTGCGGCACCCTGGAGGCTTGAAATGATGAACCTGGCATTCATAACATTATTTAAACTCTATGAAAACACCACTGCCACCCCAGAAGACAAAGCATCATTTGATCACCTGGAAGTTGATTCATAGAAGGGGGGTAGTGTAACAAACATGGTTTCATTAACTTAACTTGACCAGAAAATGCCCTAGTGGCACATACAACAGTAATGACACTTAAATGTTTTCAAACACAAAAAGTCACATGACAGGTCACGTGACACTAAACCCAAAGCAGTAATGCCCTCTCATGATAATCTCTATCATGACCCACATGAACTCTGTCACAATCCAACCATGATCCTATCTATCCATATATATTCCCACTTCCATTCTAATATATCTTAGATCTCACCACACCTCATGCATCAAACCTTATGTGCTTCCATTCCATCAACATGCCCTTTTAATTACCACTATGCTTCTCTTCCATTTCAAGGCTATGCAAACATGAGGCTATGCCTCATGGGTAATTAGTAAGACACATTGTATGATTTCCTTATATGTATTATTCCACATCATGCCACTTTCTATTTATCATATATAGATATAGAGACCATAATAGATACAAACACATGTACGAGTATATAAACCAATAGACACCAACAAGACTAGCCAGTCTAGTTCTCTTGGAGATTCCTCTACAGTCTACTCCACAGTGACAGCAACTCAGTTTTCCCTCCTCACCTCTTATCTTTAATTGATACAAAAGCCAACAACCTAGAACAACCCTGACACCAATAGCTTCAACTTTAGGGTTGTTTCAAGCACCCTATTCCAGTGTGAATGAACCTCATGGAAATGACATGTCCATGGGCACAACAACCTTGACGGACTTGATACTGTTTGGTTGGACAACAACAGGGAGTCATGACAAGGCAACTCACAAGGACACAGCAGCTAGAGATGGCTAGCACCACAAGGTCAAGATAGCTAACTTAGGGTGACGAAGCCTAAGAAAGAGGTTGCTCTGTTTGCAGGATGATACAAAAAGAACAAGATGTTGGACACTATGCATGGTAACAACTTAAGTACAGAGAGAGGGATGTTAAGGGCTGGCATATAGAATCTGATGGAATATCAGAGAAAACAGAGTATGAGGTAAAAGTGATGACTAAAGTGCTGTGGATGACCAAGATATGGAATGTGAAGGAATGTAAAAGAAACCAGTCTTCAGAAGGCAGCTAAACCCAAGTCAGCCAGGGAAGTGTCCATATCGGTAAATGTAAAGCAAAAGCAGTAAGTGTAAGGTAAGAAAGAGTGTAAATGTACATGTGACCCCTCATAGTAGATGTTGGAGCCAACTGTCTGTGAAGGCTAAGACAAAGTAACGGCATATAATGACAAATGAGAGAAAGATTAAGGAAATTTGTAACATTACCCCATCACTATGCTGGAACATGCCATGTTCCAGTCAAATCTCCTTCTCTGGGGGCTCAGTGACAAGAGAAGTATGCTCTTTAAATGGGCAGTTGGCCACAATGTGTCCTTCTTCTCCACAGTGCATGCAAAATCTCATGGGGCAGGTGTGGGTCCAGTGTCTGGGTTGCTTTTTGTTGCAAAAGGGACAGGTGTAGACTGGACATGATGAATGAAAATGTTCCCATTCTTTGCACAGAGAACATATTGTGAGTATGGAGGGGGTTGGGTGGGAGAGGTCATCATCGGAACTTGAGTTGTCTGTGAGATTTGTCACATCAGGGTAGTCTGCAACAAGGGACGTGATTTCTTTTTTCTTTCCAGTCCACATTCAATGTATAGGACTGAACTGTTGTCGAGATGAATGACATAGTGTGGCCTGAGGGTGAAAGGATGGGGTTGGGGATGAAAGACAGTCTGTGAGGGGAATGGGGACAGGTTCTGGGGATGGGGATGTTCTATGATCATAGGTGACTTCCTTAAAATATTCTTTGAATTTGTCTTCTGTTAGATGAGGAAGGATGTCTTTTAGGAGGTTCTGAAACATGATGGGGGCAAGACTGCCAATAATGTCAGGGAGTCCAGCACAAATGAGCATGGTTAAGAGTGACTGCATGGTTTCAACGAGAGCTTGATTTGTTAACCCAATGCAGGCAGCACTGGAGAATGATGGTTGGATGTTGGAGAATGATGCTTTGCAAAGTGTGAGGCAATGATATGTCTGGACTAGTCTGGGAAGGGTAGCAGATTGTAGGTAGTGAAGATTGTGTTCAACAAGAAAAGTCAGCCCTGGGTCTTCCAGGACTGCAATGATAAGATGTCTCTGATATATCAAAGGGAGGTGGTAGACTTGGAGAGGAATGAAGTTGGGGAGGATTATTTCTGATCTAGGAATTGTTGGAACATCTGAAAAAGCGGACAGGGATTCCTTGACAGGAGGGGTTATAGTATTGTTGCGAATACATTCTGTTAGTTCACGAGTGGACATGTGGGATGAGGTGGGAAACAATGAGTGAGCCATGTTTTGTTCTTTATGGTATTCGGCAGCGATGTTGGATCAGAAGTTGTGGGGAACTTGGTTGCAGGAGGCATGAAACATGAAGAAGGGCATGAGGACAGTCAGAGGGCGTGTTTCTTCTTATATGCCTTCAGCAGTGTTGAAGCTCCACTGAAATTGTCCTTGGGTTCCCATGTATCTTTGGCAGAGGAATATCCCTTCCATCTGACCAGATAGTGGTGTCTTCCCTTTGTGCTGTGGTGACTCATGATTGCTTCTATTTCATATTG
>JBBPKF010000258.1:0-14600 GCA_038089175.1 Binderoboletus segoi | reverse complement strand
CGATTTAGTCCACTCGGTTCTCAGCCGGTTCATCTCTTCCTATGTTGGCACCGCCAAACGACCCCGACCTCTGTTAGGTAGCTCACTGCCGCACTCTCTCGTTATCGTGCTCATGCGGATATCAGTCGCATTGGCTCTCCAGCAGCAATTGCTGGAAGCAGGCCAAGTCCCGATCGCCGATTACGATTGGAAGGTAGACATGATCGTGACGCCCAAAGGCGTTATTACTAGAGAGGACCCTGTAATCGTGTAACGCTTACCCCCCGAAACGAGTGTTCCATGTCCGCTATGAGTCATCATGGATCATTTCGGATTGGTCGGCGTATCACGCGGTAATTGTGCCACCAGCGAATAGTTCTCCGAGGCGTAACCTTGGCGCTGACCACTTGGAGAGGACAGAAGGCGTACTGCTCTGGAATGGAATGTGTGCACGATTGTTGAATAAGGGTGGAATCACATTACCCTGTCACTCTTGAGTGTGGTTCGATCACGAGACGGTACGATCGTCCGGAAGGCAGGTAGTCAGATGCTGAGAGTTTAGCATGCTTTCAGTTCGTAGTCCGCATCGATTAAGAGATATGAACCTAGTTGAGGCATCATTACAGCCTTCGCTCCAGTGTCGAAAGTAGCTGCTGATCCATCCGCTTTGAGCATCTTAGTTGCCATTTGCGAGGTGACGACAATCTGGTGAACACGTAAATGCTTTGATTGATGGGAAGACTGTGTTCACCTACAGTCAAGTTTTTGGACACACATGCCTGAAGAAGGATTTGTCGAATAGTATTTAGCAGTGCGGTCCTTCTTGACGGAGGAAGATTCGGATGTGATTGAAAGGGGAAAGAAATCGAATTCAAAACGAGGAGGCCGGTCTTCCATCAGTAAACCTCAGATGATGGCGTGATTGTGGTTGGAAATTGGCAATACGCACCGTTGGAAGGAGCTCCGCAAGAAGGTTGTGCATGAATATTAGGAAGCCAGGCAATGTGTGAAACCGAGCATAGCGTATCAAGTCATGACTGTAGTGTGAAGCCGTAGCTGTGGAAGCAACGTCTAGTCGACCTTGTATCAGACAAAGGCGTGGATTACCTGCGAGCACTTCGGAAATGGCCTTTGGGCTAGTCATCCCCTGCATATCTGTGCGGGGATCCAGTGCTGCAAAGCGGAAGCATTCACAAAGCGCCTCACCAGCGAATATGACACCCTCGTCAGCCTCCGCAAAAATCCGCACGAAATCTATTGCGATTGATTCCTTGAAACTACCTGGCGGACCAGATATTTCCAATATGTGGCCTCGTGGCAGCCCACCCCCGAGAATCGTATTTATAGCGAGGTAGCTGCATTCCACAGTATTTGGGCGAGACAACGAGGCTACCGACTGGCTCAAGGGTATCTGCCTCGGAGCTTGCGTTGTGCTGATCAAGGCATGACATTCCGCGATATTGATTCCGAGTTCTTGGTAGTTCACCATCATGGAGAATTGAACCAGGCGAGACGGAACTTGAACGTCCTCACCTTTAGATAGGGCTTCCGCCGAGGCGCCCGAGAGCTCGTCAAGTGTCTCGTACCCGGCACGTCTCAGGGCTACTTGCGTGGATGGGGGGAGCGAAGAACAATAGAATAGACTCCTAGACATGCCGTTCTTACGCGCCGTATCAACCCAAGATAATGAATTAAGCAAGGGTGTGGTGGCGTCTCACCCGAAGAAAAAATCTAGGGTGTGCAACGCGGTCAGCGTCGCAACGGTCAGACCCTACTTCAGGAGGCTTTAGAACGACTCGATCAGCATCGACTAAGCGAGATCTAGACCACACCTATGAAAAATCAACGGCACGTGACCTTGACGCGTAGGATAAATCATGGTGAGACTGCGTCGATAAGTTCCCGCGTGCGCTTGTTCTCCTCTTCGTTTGTTTCACGCCCTTTCATCAGTTTCGCTCGGCTTCTTCGACACATCACTTTAATCTTTTTTGGTTCCTTTCCTTTCTTTTTCTCTGCTAATCCTAGAGAATGAATCGCGATACACCCCCCGACATCCTCGACCGAACAACGTACAGCGGTAAGCCTCAGCGATTTGGCGCATCTTGGAATGAAAAGGTATAAATAGGTATGAAAGACAACGTCACGACGAGTGGTGAGAATATGTGATGGTTGATGCCACTCCACGGGCTCATCCAACCACCAGGCCAGCTCCCAGCGCGGCAAGATCACCATAACGAATCGATAATGCGCACCACTATTCCCGAAAGGAACAAGGGAGTGAGCTCTATGCCACACAGCTACGTCTCTTACCTTGTTTCCTTAGGAACTTGCAGGAAGGTAGAGGTGCTGAGAACCAAGGGTGAGGATTCATTTCAAAAGGACCCGCTGAGGCTGATTCATATATGCGGTTTAAAAGCAGCGTTTTCCGTCCTTCTCTGTCTACGATAAAATCCCGTAGGCTTCCTTTGTCGAATGGGGACTTGCGTCGGAATCTCTACGTACTCGGTTTGCCATTCGACCTTACGAAGTGAGATACATTGTCCGCAGAAATCCATCCGACTCCAACTTCCCTGTTCATCTAGGTCCGATTTTGTCAAGATCTTTGAACCCTATGGAACTGTGACCCACGCTGTCATTCTGGCCACCTTGGATAGCGCTTCTCGTCGGCGTGGCTTCGTCGTAATGTCAGCCCACCAAGAAGCCAGGGCCGCAATGGAGGCATTGTCGCGCACACAGATAAAGTTCTAGTTCAATTACCTGCAATTTTACACTCTTAATATTATTCGCAGGGGACATATGCTCGATGTTTCGTGGGCAGTAGTTCAGCGTTCCCAAGGTCTCGTGGCCCAGTATGATTTAGCGTTGCTTAACACGTTTATCGCAGGCTTCTTGGACGGAGC
This sequence comes from Binderoboletus segoi, assembly GCA_038089175.1. NCBI lineage: Eukaryota > Fungi > Basidiomycota > Agaricomycetes > Boletales > Boletaceae > Binderoboletus > Binderoboletus segoi. The sequence goes on along the minus strand of JBBPKF010000258.1, from coordinate 11,721 downwards.
GGATCGTACGATGATGCTCGCCGTCACCACACCCTCTATTTCGGATCACAATGGGGCCTATCCCATCCCTAGCGGATCAGACGGCCAGATAAACCACCGCTGGGAGCTTACCCACGTACCGACGTCTAAACTGCTGGTGTCCAATTTATCTACTGTATTGTTCTCGCAGGTCTCGGATTTACATCCGCTTTTATATCCATTCGGGCCTATTAAAGACATCAAGATTCTCGGACCCATGCCAGTTGGCCCCCTGGACACGACCATTACAGCTATGGTTGAATACGTGAACGTTTCGAGTGCTCAAGAAGCGAAGGAGTCGTTACAATCCCAGTTGTACGCAGGACATCCTATTAAGATTCACTATATTTGCGACACAGGCACCTACAAAACGCCTCCGTCGTTCTTCTCCGGGCCACTTTTGGGACACGGACAATCTGCCGATATCGGTCTCAACCCGTTTGCTATACCGTTCAGTGTTGGCTCACACTTCTCCATGGGAGGTCAGACAATCAACACTCGCTTTCATGCAACAATCCCGAGTGGACTACCTAGCGACGCCCCTCTTGCTCCGCAGCCTTTTCCAACGCACATGCCACGATGGCCCTATATAACGGATGCCATCTCTAGATCAAGCTCTGCGACGAGTTCAGCGTAAGTAATTTTTTACTAACGTCAACATGCTCGTTCTAGACATAATGTTAGCTGGAGTCACGACGGTCGTTCACCCAGGCCTTCACGCACGTCGCACTCGTCCCTCAGCCGTGCCAGTGCATATACTTCGTATGCTTAGGACGCAACAATGTCAACAATACTCCGCACGTCCATCGAGACTCGAGATGCTTCCATGCTCGCTGCACCAAGTTTTGACTTCGTCCCCACCTCGTTTGCCGCGCGACAACTTCAAGCTCGATTCCGCTCCCTACGTTACGTTCTCTGTGTGATAATATGGGATCATGTATGTTCTTTTGTATAATTTGGGACTGCGCACTTTGTATAAACGGTCGTATAATTGTATCATGCTCGTATGGTTCGTGTTCCATGTGCCACGGCCTGCTGTACACGTAACCGATGTGTTCTCCATTTGCATCATCACACGGTCGTCCAGTTAGAATAATCTGGGGGTAACTTGATGTGAGCGGTCGTCGCGGCTTCGCAGACCAAGCGATTGACATTGACAAGTTCCTTTGATTACGAATTACACCTAAGTATCCATGAAGCGGGGCGTCTCGGAATCTCGCTAGCTAGAAGAAAGTCTCATCCAAAGCATGGGCGACGCGGCCAAGCGTCTGCGACGAGAACCAAAAGATACACAAAAAGCAACGGCACTGCTCGACCACGGAGATAAACGAAAAGTGTCAAGGTTTCTCTCGTCAGCACTTCTTTTTTTTTCGAGGAGGTAAACGGAGCGGAGGAGGGAACGCTTTCGGAGTGTGTCGTGTCAGCACATCAGAAAAGGTGAGCGAGAAGCGTGATCGCCAAGACGCTGGGGACGAGGACGCCGTGTATGCCATTGGCACCGGAGAGTGAGCTGGCGCCGTTAATGGTCGAGGCGTTGGAAAAAGCGATGGACGGCGTGTCCAGGGTCGAGTTGGTGCCGTACACGTAGGAGGTAATCCCAGAGCCAGGAGCGGCCGTGTCGTTGCACTCCACGGTGACGGATTGATAGAAGGCGTAGAAGTGACCTGGTCATAATCGACTGAGCTTTAGGTCGGGAAAACACGTGGTATGACATACCGGCCGAAACGTAGTCGGGGTTCGTCCAATCAATCAGACCACCACCCCATACAATGGTGCCTTCGGGTTCCGAGGGTATACCAGCGGGCCAGAGGCTACAATCAACTTTAATTTTGAGCTAGGCTGGCTATACTTGAAAAGTAGTACCTGAGCTGGATGCGGCTAGGGGTGTTGGGGAACTCGGTGATACCGGTAACATTGTTAACGCAGTCAGCAGCTAGTACAGTCCGCGTGACATTGCCGTCGACCAGGAAGGTCAAGGAATTGGGCTGCCAATCGATCTAATGGCAGAGAGTCGGAACTACAACTCGGCATGTCACTGGGGACGCACGGTAAAATCATGCCAGTTGGAGTACGTATCCGATATGCCAGTCTCGGTGACACCATTGGTAACCGCAGCTACGAGATTCGTTTGTGATCGGAAAGGTGAGGGTATGTGGCGGGCTTACGGATAATGCCTTGCCAGAAGTAGTTAGTTTGACCTTCAGTGGTTTTGTTACCCGGGAATTCCCAATCAATCTCATCTTTGATGCTGCTCATAGTGATGAATGCAGTCACGACACCAGCCCAACGACCGGTTTTCACTGGGATCAATCGTGAGAAGCGAGGGTTGGGCAAGCAGAAGTGAATTGGACATACTTCGGACAGTAATTCGGCCATAATGAACATAGCGGGTGGAGGACAGCAGTGTGCCACCCCCTTTCTCGGTGAGGGTTAGAGCAATGGCAGCTTCTCCGTCTGAGGTCGTGTTGAGGATGGAACCTTGCTCAAGTACCCAGTCTGCGAGTGGATAGTGTAAACTTATTTCCCATAAGCTCAACTTGGACATACCGTATTCGCTCGCATTTCCATTGAAGTAAGTGTAATTGGAAAGGATGCGAGAGGTATCGGAGAGTGTGTACTAGGCAATAACAGTGAATACGAGGCTGGTCACTCCACGATATGCCTTTCTTACGGTGGCACTCTGGCAAACGGGACTGGGGGTACAAGAGGAGAGGGAGTAGGAACTAAGTGGATCACACCCTCCTAGGCAGTACTGAGGTAGATCAGTACGGCAAGCAAGAGAAATAAACCGTGTGACTGACGTAGCCACTTCCGCAAAAGCCATATTCACCTGATGGATTGTGATGAATGGGAGCAGACATGGTGTCGGTGGAACATACTGCAGCAAGGGAAGTCTGACGAGCAGTGGTTGGTAGTGTTACTGCGGTCGTGGTCACATCAGCGAACTGGTGATGCTGTGGGGAATGGGATCTACCAAGTCGCGCCCTGAGCAGCAAGTGTGGTGTGTAAAAGAGACGCGAAGAGGGGAAGGAAAAGGAGGTGCGCAAGCATAAGGACAGCGGTGAAAAAGGAACGTGGAGCTACGGAGTGGGACCGAGCGAGCAAGCGGGCCCTTAGGAGAGCCCTGTCATGTTTAAATTCTTCGAGTGACATGTACAATGTACTTTACGTAACGATAACGTCTTGCTCTATTTCCTCCGAGTGGTATGCAAACATGCCCCAACTTACGACAACAACGCGACAGATGAGCGCGTGACGCGTTGTGACTACTTTGCGAGATGCCGTCCCAGAAAGCGCCGTCGTCAGACAACATGAAGCAAAAGAGTCTCATGAATTTCTTTGCCAAACCCACGGTCAAACCCACGAACGTCCCCTCCGCCTCCACGCCCGCGCCAAAGTCAAGGCCCACCGGTTCCCAATTGGCAGGTGGTGCCTTGTCATCTGACGTCGAGAGCAGTGTCAAAGACACCCCCCCAACCAGTGAGCCCATTGACGTAGACATGCTCTGCGACGAGCAACAAGTCAAGTCCTCCGCCAAGCCCAAGCTGGTCTGCTCGCTTCGATTCCTCTTGTTCCGCTGACCCACTTTTGACTCTACATTTGGCAGGTACGCCATAAGCGCAAGATCGTCATCGCGGATTCAGACGACGACCAGGATGAAGATGCGACCAATCCCCGCAAGTCCCCTGTGTACCGTACTTCTTCCCCCGATTATCACGACAGGTCTTCCCCCTCTCGAGGTTCATTTTCACAGCGTACCTTGATGAGTGTGTACCTGACGGGTGTATTTTTCCCAGGTCGCAACAAAAAGCCCCGCATGTCAGTGCTGTCCTCCGACGAGGAGCAGGGTGACATTCCCTCACTTGGGTCACGTCTGTCAAGGTTCAAGAAGTCTCCGACAAAGCACCGTGCGTACTCGTCCATGCGTCCCGCCATTTCGTCACGTTCATACCTATCTGTCAGCACGTCCATTTCGCTCCAGTTCTCTAGCCGACGATGATGACGATTTCATTGTCCCTGATAATTCTGACGAGGAACCACGCGGCCGCTCTCAGTCTCGTACTTCGTCCTGTAGCAGTATTTCTCGTCGGTCATCCGCGCCTTCTGCTCACCATGACGACGAGGACAAAGATGAGGGTGATCCCAAGCTGAGAAAAACGGTTCCTAAGCGTCCCGTCTTCAAAAAGGCACTCGCTGAAAATCCCGGTGCCGGCAGTGCGACATCGCTTTTCTTGACCGCAGCCGAACAGCGTACCCAAGAGAAGAAGACTGAGAAGAAAGCAGCCGAGGATCCGTTCGGCTTCCTGGTGGACGTCCGAGATGTAAGCTTGCACCGTCGCAAGGTTCCCTACTTAACATGGTCCGTAGAAGGATGGTGTGCGTCCAGGTCAACCTGGGTACGACCCCCGCACTCTGTACATCCCCAAAAAATCGTGGGCCGAGTTCACACCATTTGAAAAGCAGGTACGTCCTTTCAGAAACACCAGGGTGTATGCTCTTGACCATAGATTTCTCGCAGTTTTGGGAGGTATGGTGCCTCAGCTCTTGCCTGTGCACGTTGTGACGTTAGTATCGACAGATCAAGCAGAATCACTTCGATACGGTACTCTACTTTTTTTTCTCTCATCCTTCAAGATGACTAAACTACTCCCTAAGGTCTTATTCTTCCAGAAAGGGTATTGTGGCTCTTTCCTTTGCCTTGGGCTACTAAATCATACTCTTTCGATCCAGTAAATTCCTGGAGGTGCGTATGGGATCACAGGTGCTTTGTCCAAGTTAACATGTCTACAGCTATACGAGGAAGATGCGCGTATTGGTCACAGGGAGTTTGATTTGAAGCTCACACAGCGAGTGAAGATGTCAATGGTGTGTAAATTTCGGGATGAGTTCTTGTGCAGAGTTCATAAGCGACCGTAGGTTGGCGTTCCGGAGATGTCTTTCAACTTTTGGGCCGCGTAAGTGTTGCTTAAGTGACGCATATAACCACTGAATCTAATTATGGTGTAGCAAATTCCTTGCAAAAGGTAAAAATAATCCCTCACAACTGACCAATTAATTGAACCCATGAGAGGCTACAAGGTTGGTCGGGTCGATCAATCGGAGACTGCTCTTGGTGCAGAAATGCGCTTGGCCAAGTCCAAAGGCAAACCCACCGATGATAAAGGCAAGGATAAAATCGTGCGCAGGTATGTGCTACCCAACGTCAACTTCGAACTGGTGACGACCTGCGAACAGAGAACTCAACAAAGTTTATACGAACGGCACTCTCGTCGACGAGGCACTTCTTACGGATGAACAAGCCGGTCATTGTATCTCCATTCGTGAGGACCTTGATTCCAAGAAAGGGGGTAGCTTCGGTGTCTGTGTGTTGGACAGTGCGACGTCGCAGTTCAACCTGAGTTCTTTTGATGACGATGTTTGCTTCACAAAACTGGAGACGATGATAAGGCAGTTAAGGCCGAAGGAAGCCATATTTACCAAGGTGGCGTCCATCTACTGAATTCATTATTGAACCATTACTGATCAAAATGGACTTTGAAGGGCAACTTGTCCGTGGCAACAGTACGCCTTCTGAAAGCTATTTTGCCCTCATCATGCCTTTGGACAAGTCTGCGTGACGTTGAAGGTTTTACATATGAGCAGACCTTTGTAGAGCTGAACACAATGTTTTCTGGGGATGAGGACATACCCAAGGACGAGGACGGTGTGCTCAATGAAGCTGTGCCTGCCAGCATCCGAGACATGGCTGGTTGTCGGCCCGCTATAGAGGCGCTCGGCGCGATGGCATGGTATCTCCGTCAACTCAACATCGACAAAGATTTGTTGACTATGAAGAATTTCAACATCTATGACCCAATGAAAAGAGGATGCAACTTGGTTTTGGATGGTCAGACTCTCAGTCACGTTGAGGTAAAGGAATCAAGTCGGTTTCACTTGGCGACACCTTACGGAGCTGAGCAGGTGTTGCAAAATAGTGAAGGCACAGAAGAGGGGTCACTGCATAAACTACTGAATAGGTGTATCACCCCGTTCGGTACGTCCACCGCTGCTTTCAAATTATTCGTGCTTCGAGCTAACATCCGTACAATAGGGAAGAGACTCTTTAGAATATGGCTTTGTGTTCCTTTGCGTGATGTGAAAGACATCAACGATCGGTAATTACACAGTTTCGTTAAGTTTCGCATCCTTAATGTCCGTCTTTTGGCAGGCTTGACGCTGTTCAGGAACTGATTGACCATGAGACATTCGAGGACGAGTTTACTAAGCTGGTGAAAGGCCTTCCTGATCTCGAACGCATCGTCTCCCGCATACATGCGAAAAACTGCAAAGTGAAGGACTTCACCAAGGTACTTTCTGTACGTGATTACGCACGTCTGCCGAGTTGGCTTCGTTGACGTCAAGTTGGTTCACAGGCATTCAGGAGGCTCAATGAAGGTCTTGCGAGCCTGGCGGACAACTCCGAGTCTTTCGCGTCCAAGACAATTCTGGGTCTGTTGAGGTCTGCGCCAGATCTTACGCCTCACCTGAAGAACGTAACGTCACGATTCACCGTCGACAAAGGTAGACAATACAACTTCCGAGATATCGAATTCTGATGTGGTCCAGAAACGGACGAATTGCTTCCCGTGGACGGAAAGGATGAGGTTTATGATGGTGTGATGGAAGAAATCACGAACCTAGAGAAGGAGCTTGATGGGCAGCTAAAGAAGTTTGAGAAGAAACTCGGGTAAGTTGAATATACCGTGGCGGATTGATCCTCCTGACGAACTTTCGCAAGATGTTCTCTGTCTTGGTGGCACAGCGGGACGGGGAACAAGGCAAGCTTTGATTGCTACGTTTTCCAACGTCATTAATCCGAGGCTACAGGAAATTTATCTCATCCAAACGAAAGCTAACGAGAAAAATATTCCTGATGACTGGGTGAAGAGCGGCGCTACCAAGGTGGGATCTCCTTTCCCGCTATGCCGAGGACTACCGGCCTACAAACCATTCAGGCTGCGAAACGCTGGGTCGTGCCCGCCTTGCAACCGACTATCCGTGCATTGAAAGAAGCACGCGAGAATCGCACTACGGCGATCAAAGAGTTCAAGGGGCGAGTCTTCGAGGAATTCGACACCGACCGCGGAGTGTGGCTACGAGCCGTCCGTGTCCTTGCCGAACTTGACTGCTTGTTCTCCCTAGCCAAGTCGTCTGTCGCGATCGGCGAGCCCTCTTGTAGACCTGAGTTCGTGGAAGGGGATGCAGCATTTATCGAATTCAAAGACCTGAGGCATCCAACACTGGCAGAAATGAAAGCCAGCTTTATCCCCAACGATGTTAAGCTCGGTGGGGATGTTGGAAGGATCGCCTTGCTAACAGGTGCGTTGGAGTTTCTTGATCTTGACTGCCCGGTCCTAATACTCTTTCGTAGGGCCGAACATGGGGTAAGTGTTTGCTAATTCCTTTTTTTTTCTAGTGTCAGACTGATCATTCGTGCCTATAGCGGTAAATCTACGGTGCGTCCGTGGAACTCCGAAAAATCATTGACTCATTTTTTCAGGCCATGAGAATGACAGCAGCCGGTGTCGTATGAATTAGCCCGTAGTTGCAGTGAAAGAAACACTCACCTCCGTCACAGATCATGGCACAACTTGGAATGCGCATCCCAGCGCAATCAGCTCGGTAAGTCGTTGCAACGTATCTCTGTAACCAACCTGACCTCATCGGACCCAATAGCCTTGGTCCCGTCGACGCGATTTTGACTCGCATGGGCGCGTATGACAACATGTTCTCGAACGCAAGTACTTTCAAGGTTGAGTTGGACGAATGGTGAGCTCGTCGTGGATCTTCGTGACGGGAGTTATCGACTGATACCTCTATAGTTGCAAAATTTTACGCGATGCGACTCCCCGGTCGTTGGTGATTCTAGATGGTGCGAGGAATAATTACTCAATGTGTCCCCCTGACCGCTTTTGTCTAGAATTGGGTAGAGGAACTTCGACCTACGTGAGTTTACTTTTCGATGTTTTCGAAATGCACCCAGCGCTCACGATGTGTAGGATGGAATGGCAATTGCTGGTGTAAGCAAGTCCCTGTTCCGCACTTTCGACTTGCTCACAGATCGCATGCATAGGCTGTTCTGCACGAGCTTGCTACTCGCACGCTTCCTCTAGCATTCTTTGCTACCCACTATGGCTCACTCACGGATGACTTTGCGTACCATCCCAACATCAGGAATATGTACATGTCAACGAGCTTGGATGATGAACAGCAGAAGGTACGTGACCGTACCGTTAGATCCGATTCTAACCTTGACAATCGACGCACAGCTCATCTTCCTCTACAAACTCGTTGACGGGGTCGCCTCCTCTTCCTTTGGTACCCACGTGGCCAGTCTGGCGGGGGTACCTTCTGAAGTCGTTTCACGCGCCGAAGTCATCTCGGATGACTTTGCGAAACAATTCAAAGCCCGAGTTGACGGCAAGAAAAAACAGCTTGCGTCGAAGCTCCCTCTCGTTGCCCAGGCTGATTTCAAATACCTGCTTGCACTGGCGAATGGAAACATGGTACTCCCGGACGATTCATACAAAAAACGCGAGTTACTGAATGTGTTGAGGAAGAGTGTGAGAGCCTGCTTGTCGTGAAGACTGGGCAGTATTTTTCTCGGTCGGATGCTTGCTGTATTTTATGCGTTCGCTGATCGATATCCTATTACCCTCATCGCTTTGCGCTGACATTTACTGTAGTCTATATCTCCCGTCCTTTGTGCCATAGCATACAAGTTGGTCGATAGTATCCCGCGTGAGAGTGAACTGCATTTTAGGCAATCGCTGTTATCCCCGCCGATTGATTCGGAGACGTCGCATTTACGACATGTTCAGACTGGAGAATCTGTTCTCGAATGGCATGCCGTGACAGGATGTTTGCGAGATCTGTCCAGCCCGACGTCGTTTCGTTGTTCTCTTCCACAGGCAGCGATCCACTGGGGTTGTTTGCGCTGCAGGTTGACGGCAGCCTTCCGTCTGATTCTTTCATCCACCTTCTAAATGACTCTACTTCGCTTCCCGCACCACCTCCACCGGCCTCCCTGATAACGGCGCCGTCCGTCTACCATGACCAGCGTACGGACGTCAGCCGAGGGCATGAACTGAACCAAACCGTACTCCACATCCAATCTCCGACCCTGCGCAAGACGTGCATTCAGTGTCCCCCTTCGGTTCCGCCTTCTTCTGGCGGCAGCCTGAGAGAGCTCGGACTCAAGCATGCATGGCTGCATATCCAAGTCCGTAACCTGGGAAGAGACTGGTCGTTCGAAGTTGGTATCGTCGACAAGATGGGCAGACGAGGAACCGTTCGATGTTCCACGTTTCAGGTGCAGAGCGTTTTTCCGATCATTCGTTATTCCCGTTCCTTCCCCCACGACGGTTCGCGCTCCACCTCATCGTTCGCGTTTGCGCTCTCATGTGCCGATCGCTCATGTGAATTTGTTTTTTTTTGGTTCATTTGATGCTTCCAGAAATCGCCGAAGCTCGTTCGTAATCGCGGCGCGTCCCCGCTGCTTCACCTCCCCCTCGCATTTCCGCCGTCCTCGACGAGCCCTCTAACCGCATGGTCCACCGTCGCGCTCAATCTCGCGCAATTGGTCCCTCAATTCGTCTCCGTGGCCCGCGCCCAGTCGTCGAGCGGATTGTCTGACGCCCATCGTCCGACGGCGGACGGAGGAGGGACGTCCAACCAGATTCCCTTGCCTTCTGGGACGTATTCCCACCTCGCCTTCATAAAGATCTATGCAACCTGTCGCTTACGAAGGATCTGGCTGAGCGAATCCACTCCTATCACGAGAACCCCTTGGGAATTTGAGCTGTACGGAGATTAAGTAGTCTTTTCGCCTTTACGCTTGTAACTGAGATGTATTACAACATGCCCGCTTTTGCGGCGGAACCCGTCCTTGCAGGACGTGGTTGCAAGAAGCGGTTGGAAATAGCTAGAGCTTCCTGTCGTGTCGTTCTCTCAGAGGGCGGAGCGCTAGCGCCGATCTGGCCATCGTAGACCGATCAAGCTGCGGACCATGGACGATGCCGTGTTGGAACCAGGGCGTCTGTGTCCACTGAATCAAGCTTCCTCTGGGAACCAAGCGCTGAAGGCGGTGAATGTGTTGACAGATGGGAATGGTACGCCACCGCGTTCTCCACGGTTGACGGCAATTTTGATGACGATGCGCGATGCTACGATAAGATGCAATGTTTTCTTTTTGTCCCCCGCTCGATCCATCGCTCCGGGCGCCACCTTCATGGACATGCATCATGATACTGTTGTGTGTGTGCGCAGCAATGATACATTCTCGTAAGACTCGGCCGACTGTCTCCGATATTTGGCAATGATATGGCCAACGCCATCGTTGCTGGCGCCCTTGGCGGCGCAACGCTTTGTTCCTCCGCTCGGATCACCAGCGACAGGACGATGCCGACGGAGCTAGGTTGCTTTCTTGGTCCCTGGTGACTTCTGGCGTTCCCTATGCCACAGTCCTTCGGGAAACGACAGCAATCTCAGATCAGCGCGCAGAAAGATGTATCGGAAAAAGGTCGCAAACGGCGTGGTTCGTTCGTCGCGGCCAAATCCGCCCGTGGCGTGGCTACTGCTCATGGCTCACACCTTCTTGGCCGGCGCGAACGTGCGGGGAGATCTGGTCTGAGAGAAACAACGCCTGGCGAAAACCACGGGATCTCCGGCGGACGGGAAGCTCGTAAACACCCGTGCAATGCATCTCTGTGCATCTTTTCGGAAAAGAGCGGGCATCCTCATTTCCGGAAGTGTAGGAATGGATACCTGCGCGCACCGCCCTGACACGCCCGAAATATCTCAAGGGAGCTTTTGCGGCAAGAATAAGGGAGTGATGTTCGGACCACGTTCCCTTCCGTTGACCCAACGGAATGGAACGGTTCCGTTCACCAACGAGGTTCGCCTTTCATCCGGGACAGTCTATAGCCAGTTCAGCCTATCATCTCCCCCCTGACACAGGAACGCCTCGGTGGACCGGATTTCGAGCTGAACGGAGATGAGGTCCTGAGTTTATTATACATCTCTATCGCACGTTCGCGTCAACGTACAGTATGTGTCGTTCCGTACCACCAGAGTGGCGAGCGCCTATGAGTCTTTCATCATGATGAGATCAACGATCGATGCGGCCTCTTCGATGGGTGGGACCATTTCCGCGGTCCTTTCGTGAGTGCTCGGGCTTCTCTCGGGCGAGCACATTTGGTGTTGTTAGCTCTGTGAACGAAGATATGTTGCGTGGCATGCGCGGAGGTTCGTGTGGCCGAGCGTGCGTGACGAAGAGTCGTGTAGCTCGTCGAGACAATGTCACGCTGGGTCTGACTGCGGAGCAAGGGACGACGAGCCGGATTCGCGTCTCTGTCATCCAGATCGCACCCGCTGTCGTTTCGGATGTGCGCGATCCAAGTTACCAGAATGGATGAGCGACGCACAAATACGATAGAGACGGCCATTGCCACTGCTTTGCTGGTCCGACGAACATGTCACGTACATGGAGCCTCAGGCCTCAGGCCCGAGGCACGGGTCGGCATTCTTTCAATTAACGTGGGTCGGGACGAAATTACGAAGGTTCCCTGCCTGACGGTGGCACGCAAAGATGAATGATGAGGCGCCTCTCGCCCACACGTTCGAATGGAAAATAAATGGATAATCGCGGAGGGGGGTGCGATG
>JBBPKF010000257.1:0-10855 GCA_038089175.1 Binderoboletus segoi | reverse complement strand
GAAGGGGGTATGTTCCTCAACTTCCTTGGTAAGTCAGCTGGCTGCAAGTTGAGCCTTGAACCTGAAAGCTGTGTGGTACTTGGAGAGAGAAGAGCTGCCAAACATGAGCTTGCTCTGACTGTCTTCCGATTCTTGTTCCTTTGCACAGATGCCTAACAAGGAAGAACATGATTGAGGCAGGTACAGTTACTTGAGGCCATTTTTGCTTCTCTTGTCCGATTGGGAAAATTGTTGGAATTGGCAAGTGCACATGCAGCCACAAGCATGACCAGGCCAGTGTATGTGCAGGGTGCATGTAATGCACCCCTAGCATTCCACCACATCACATGGTCTCCATTCCATTATCTCACGTATGTATTCCATTCTTCATACCTGTGTCTTTTAGTCTCGGAACCCTATGAACTCCGTTACAGCCCCATTCATAGGATACGTTATCACTCATATATAAGATGTACTGTTTCGGACCCAAGCACCTCAGTCCGTTGTTGCACACACGACTGAGTCTCTGATAGTTGCGTGCAACCCGAGATCATAACTTTTACAAAGATATAGTAGTGCCATTGGTCCAGGCCATGCCATGTAACATGGCCATCCCAAACGGCGATGTGGCAACATGCTCATAGTTGCCCACTGTCACTATGTCGAATGTCTTGTTTCAACAAATTTGCTTCAGAGAAGGGAGGGATGTGGATGACACCAACGTCGCGCGCCGATTCCTCATGCGATAGAATGGCTCGTAGGACTATCTCCTCTTCCCTCCCGCGACGACTTCAACCATAGATTTATCCATAGTCGCTCGCTCGATCATCATAGGGCCATTCCCCTCGGCCCCTCATTTGACCCACTTTTTGATATATAAGCCAGAGAATCGAAGACCAGCGTTGATGGTGCCTCGCGTTTCAGATGCACCCACGCTGCCAGCTATACCAGTCTCGGCGAGGGTAGGATCCGGAATAAAGGAAAATGTGGCGCTTAGTAGGGACGTGCGGTCGGGCATGAGAGCAAGCTGTGTGGTTTCTTCGTCCTGCTAAAATGGCGTCATGGGCGACGATCTTCGTGAGCCGAACTCCATGGATCGTGACGAGAAATTGAGGACGACCACCACCGGCGCCACCGCATTGCCTGGCAGGGACGAGATGCTCCTAGTTGCTCGAATCCGTGTGATGGCTGTTGTGGTCCGCGCCAGAGCCATTTGCAGACATAATGCCGGTCTCGTCGTCGTCCGACGCTTCTCCCAAGCTGTCCTCCTTAATGGCCTGGAAGTGCTGGAAATTTGAACGGGCCATACGATTCCGGGCCCGACGACGACGGCCGAGATGCAGGCGTTGGTCGATGGTCTGTAAACGAGACCACGGAGTATCGCCATAGGCTCATCCAGGTCCTCACTCGACTTGACGAGCTTAACTGTGACGGGCCAGTGCTTAGTTCGTGGCCTACTACCTTTCTTAATCCTAGGTAAAGTGTTCGTCCCGACAACAAGCATGTTTGATTGTCTAGTTTACGTCCGGAAAAAGTGAAAGCCCAAAGATAGGTAACCAGCCGAATGAATCGACATTCTGAACCACGTCTGCTGAACATTAATAACGGCAGCCACAACCCTGGTTGGGGCCAGCACTACAGTAAAGCTCTACGCTGACGCAGAAGATCACCCAGTGGTGGCATCTGCTTTTTACCTGGCAATCGATGACTTGGCAGTTGATAAAGGGACAACCGCGGGCCTGGATGGAGCCGCTGGTACCCATACCGGTGGCATCCTCAGGTTGGTGAAATGCAGGCGAACTGCATGCTGTCGATACGCGTTGTAACACACCGCTAGAAGTACACACAATGTGAATTTACCGGACTGGTAACAGTCAATCTCGTGCGAGCAGCTCGCCCGGGCCGATACTGGGAAGCGAGCACACTATCGGAGAAAGTCGTGGTCTGTGAACTGCGTGCGAGAGGAATGAGACAACATACTTCCTCTCCGTCTGTGGCCGGGGTTGGGGACGCAAGGGTACCGGTGGCAACGAAAGCAACGAAGATAGCCAGGATACGCATAGGGTAATGAGATGAGTGGGTGGTCTTATGGGAGCTGCTGAGAACTTGAATGCGATTCTGGGGAAGATGTTCCAAGTCATTGGGCTATATACCCCTCGGGGAGGATCGGATAAATTTTCGTAACTTACTGTCCCTTCCGTATGGACGCACCGGGGATACTAGGGTTCATTGTGGGTACGGATCACACCGTGGTGTTTGGCTCACGGATTTGGCGTGTACAGGTACCGTGCTTCCGTGCAACTAGTCGGCTTATATAAGGAGTAAGGTGATTTACTAGTGTCGTTATTTCCAGCCGAAAAGTGCACGCTACCTGTATAAGTAGATCCATCTGCTCGTCCGCGAGCTTACGAGCATTTCCGAGCATTTCCGAGCATTTGTGTAGCTTTTGGTTCGGCAGGTCAGATGCAAAACGTAGTCAAAAGCCATTCAAAAATGTCTGGAGAGTAAAAAAAAGCTAATAAAAAGTCGCAGCAAAGGCAATGCAGAGCAAACGAGTGAATGGATCAGGCTATCCTGTCATTTTTATTGATACAAATGTGAGGACAGTAGAGCAGCCAGTATTAATACAATGTGATGCTCCTTTGTCCTCAATTGTATCAATGCAACTGTCTGATTTTACATAATGCTCCCCCTACCAGTATGGGCAGTGCATTACCATGCATTTGATGGCACTGCCACCACAGCCAAGTGTGGGAGGCTCTGCATTCCCTAGGCCTTACATTAGGTTACATGCTAATGTACAGTGCTGGCCAATCAAATTTGATTTTTGCTGTCCCGAAAATGTGGCTGTGCTCGAGTCCTCATATGTTTCTGTAGCATTTCAGTGGGACATATTGATGGTAAGCAGGCTTCCAACCACCCATGCTGACCAAGAATCCATGAGTACCATCCTGTCATCTCTTTGGATGTTGTATGCATGCACTGCCCTTTTTGACATTTGCTACTACCTTGAGCACAGCTGCTGGCATCATTGACTTCCACCAGTTGCCATTCAGCAATGTGAAAGGTGCACCTCTCAGTTTCACTCTTGACTTACAGCATGAGGTAGACAGTGCCATGATACCATAAGAACAATGATGGTACACCCATAGCAGATGCCATGCTGCCATGACAGCACATTACTAGCCACAACATGGGTGGTGAGCATGGCTAACTGCTACCAGTCCTGGTGACATCACCAGTATCACTGGCACCACCACAATATTGCCACATATCATGACATGATGACAGCAAGTGCACATGCAAATGAATGAGCACAGGGGCAAGAGTGAACAAGGGTGCACAAAATGCACCAGGCAAGGGCAACATGGCAATGCAAGTGGACAATGATGAGGTGGTCACATTTGCCCCATTGCACATCCAAAGGGCTATGGATGCATGAGTGGGTGAATACAAGTGCACACTCAAATGAGTAGAAGGATGGGGGCAGAGGTGGGGATACAAGGTGCACAAGGCAAGGGTCATGTGGTGACATGAAGGGGCAGTGGTGAGGTGGCCATGTTTGCCCTGTCATGCATCCAAAGGGCCATGGTTGTGTGAGAGGGTGAGTGTGAGTATGTACACAAACTGCACCACCATGGTTGGGATGCTGATAGGAAGCACAATGTAGTGCTATAGTGTATCAATTTACTAGGTACCCCTAATGGTACTCTATTAATATGTTCCATTTCAGGAATCTGAAAGTGTGTTTCAGAAACCAGGCATTAGCATCATAAGAAGCTAAGGCCCCAGCAGAAGTGTATCAATACAATAGTACTGATACCCAGGCTCAAGCATTGGCCACATGTATTGATACAGGTCTGTCTATTGTCCTCCAACTGTATCAATACATAGGTCATGGTGTGGTGAATGGATACAATTGTCTGGAATGAATGGACAGGATTGGTTAAAAGCAAATGGATGGGATTGGATGCCAGTGGAAGGTAGCAGATGGAATTGGGTGGAAAGGACAGGACAGATTGGCAGGAACAAATAAAGCAGATCAGCACAAATGAATGTCATGGAATAATCAGAGTGAATGGTGGCAGGTCAAATGAGACAAAAATATACTGTAGTAAACTAGATATAATTAGCAGAACTAAAGAGAGTGAAAACAACATTGATTGAAGACAGGGGAAGTGGGCCTGGTCACATTCAGAACAGGGTATCATGGCAGGTCAGTTGAATGTCATCACTTCCATTATGATTGGAGTTGAGGGAATTCTGCACCATTGGTAGCACTTTTTTTTGTTTCCATGGGCTTACAGACCAATTTTGCTCTACAATGAAAATTGGTCTGTAAGACCCTGCCTCACAGATTGCTTCCCACCAAAATTTTAATTGGTCAAGGGGACAAAATGGTTGCATTTGTGAGTGTTGAAGGGCATACTTGATCAGAGGATGTATCCTGGAGGTTACTCACCTAATGAGTTTGGGAGTTCTTGCTTAGAACATTGTGGTAGAGAGTTAAGAGTTATATTCAAATCCAGACTCCAAACTGTTTATATACAGGTGTCTGGATGTGTGAGAGTCATTTACTATATCCATATAATCTACACTATGTTACAATTTTCCCTCTTTCTTCTACTGCTCGTCCTACTTGTTCATGTATTCCATCTATTTACAGACACTTTTCTCATGTAAATACTATAAGGGGATATGGTTCTCTTTATTCTTGCTCTCATGCTACATTTTCTACATCTTCTTTATCTTCTCCACTTTGGACACTTTCCTTCCAACTAGGCTCTTCTTATGCTTAGGTGTCATCTGATCTCCTCACTGATTGTCATCACTTCTATCTGTTTTTTTCACATTCTATATGATGCCATTCTGCAGTAATTTTGCAATGTTCTATTTCCTTCTATGGACTGGCCCTGAACCAGCCACACTCTGTGCTTAAGCCACTACCATGCATCATGTTCTGTAGCTAGTTCTATGCAATCATACCTTGCTTGTGTGCTGGCATATCACTATCTCACTGCCCTTATGTGCTCACCAGGCCTAGTGGAGTGTGCCATCTCACACTGCTGTGTCCTTGTAGCATTGCCTTGCCACGATACCATTCAACTCTTGAGTGGATTGCCTCAACTGTTGGTGCCATCCAGTTGCCTTGATGCACAGTATAAGTCATCATTCAGTTCAAGGGATGGACCTTGGCTGTGCTGGTATGCAAGAACAGCATAACAAAAGAACTAGCTCATCTTGCTCTCAGATGCTATCCTGCTGAGCATATCTCATCACCATTGCAGGCCAACCTGGTTATGTAACAGGCCCAGGTTCCTTTTCTGACCCTTGGGGATTGCCCATTCATCACACCACCTGTCAACCAAAGCCCACTTGTTCTTACACAGGACCATTAGTATCTGCTACCATCAGAACTATCTCTGGAACTGCTCACTTATCTTTTGGACTGTCCACCCCCACTCTTCCTAGCTCTGCCACCCAGCTGATTGCCCAAGGACTCACACATTCCTACTTGGCCCAATCACCTTCCTCCTTCCCATCTTTGTCACCCACTCCATTAAGACCCAGATCTCACCCCCATCTCCTTCTCCAGGACCAGGATCTCACATTGCATTCACCCCTTCCCAATCTCCTAGATCCAGAATGGCAGAAATCAAGTCCACACTGCCAGAACCCTTTTCAGAAAAGTCTGAGGACATGCAATGATGGCTGAAAGCCATGAAGGCCTATTTCACTGTAAATGCAGCAGTCTTTGCTAATAATGCTGACAAACTGTTAACCACCCTGAATCATATGGGTATGGGTTGAAGCAGCCAGTTTCCTGAACACTGGTACAACAAGATCACCAATGCTGTGGTGGCTGTGGCTGACAAGACATTTGAAAAAATGACTCAGGGCTTTGATATAATGTTTTATCCCATCAATATTGTGTCCAATGCTCAGGCAAAGCTGGACAAGCCATGCCAACACTGTCAAAAGAATGATGCTGGAGAATGGGATAATGGCTTTTTGAAATATGTTACAGAAGCTTGTAATCTGATTGACCATGTTACATAGTACTTGCAAGCTAGCACCTGAGGAGTGACAGTCTCCCTATCCAAGGTGATACAACATGAATGCTTTCATGTCGAATGACCAACAACTGGGTCAAGGCAACCAGATGGCTTCCAATGGTTGAAAGACAGTATCACAGCTTGGCAACACAACAAGGACACAGTGAGTGAGATGGTGCTCTTCACTAAGCCTGATAGCTTACTTAGGGCAGTGAAGCCTAAGAAGATACTAGCCCAGCAAGTCAAGGATAAATTGCATAGAACTAGATACAGAACAGAATGTGCAGTAGCAGCTTAAGTACAGAGTGTGGCCACATAAGGGCCAGTCCATAGAATGTGATGAAACATAAGAGAATAGCTGCAGATGGCATCATATAGAATGAGAAAGAAGCAGATGGAATGATGAAGAGATCAGATAATGACTAACTGCAAGAGAGTCTAGTTAGGAGGTAGATGTTCAAAGCATAGAAGATAAAGAGCAAGAAGAATATGTAGTGTGATAATGTAGATGATGAGAGCATTGAGTCCTATTACTACACAAGTAAAGAATGAGTCAATAGAAAAATGCATAGCATGACAGAAGAGAGTGGGTAATAGAAGGAAGAGAGAAATTTGTAACAGACCATGCCAGGATGATCAATGAAAATGAAAGAAAGCACAAGTTTGCTGCTGAATTGAATCCTGAGATCTCTATCCCCATTGCAAGTGGGAGTTTGAATATACTGTTAAACTATGTCAGACTAGCTCCAGGAAACTCTGGAACTCCAGAGTTGGGTCAGATGGAACTTGGCTTCACCATATGTGGTGCACTCTTGCACAAGTCCTGGTTCTGGATTTACAGAGCAGAGTTAGGTCAGAGGGTTAGAGAGTCAGAGGAGAACTGTCAAGTTTCAAATCAGAGGAGAGATAGTTAAGTTCTGTTGATATTTGAACTGAGGTCTATGAGGCAAAGTACAGGGTTGATATACTATGGAGAAAGCAGATTAGTAAGGAGTTTAGTAAGAAGTTTAGAGATCAGGCAGGAGTTGTATTGGAGCTGTGCATTACAGCTGTGCTCCTTAGCAAGCAAGGGCATGGAGATATCTAAGCAGCAAAAGGTACTAGAATAAAATGGAGGACTGTGGAAAGGAATAGAAATAGAGGCAGTGAGTATCATACTAGTCCAAGTGTAGTAAGTACATATAAATGGAAATTAGACCAGAGTTGAGACAGAGATGATATTGGAGTGACACTGGAGGATTGGATTTGGACTTGTGAATCCAGGATATGACACTGTATCCCTATTCCCACTACCTATAATCTGTCAGACAGAATTTCTGATGAACCCACCTGGACATCCTCCATCCATTACAACTGGCAAGGACAACATAGGAACCTGGAAGCACAAGCTACCATGCCAGACACTTGGGGCAATTGCCTTCACTCCCCTTCTGGATCTTGTTTCAATTCTTCTCCTCATCATTGTCATCAACAAACATGTATCCTTTGCACTTGAGCCTGCACTCAGGCTATCATCAATGCCCCTTTGTCTCCCTGTTACAACCCCTTGAATACCTTTGACAACAGCTGCTGAGGCCCAGACCTCATCAAACAATTCCATAGCTTTTCTGCTAGATAAAACCCTGGTTCTGCATCTCAAGGACCTGTTACAAATTTCCCTCATTCTTCTGTTCCTCTCTTTCTGCTGTTGTATCTTTCATCTTACCATTGATCATATCTTTCCCCATGTAGTAATAGGACTCAACACTCTTGTTATCTATGCATGTACTTTGCATCTTCTTCTCTTGTTGTACTTACTAAGGTTTGGGCACTTTCCCTTCAACTAAAGGTCACTTCCTATTTGCTGCCCATATCTCATATCTGATTCTTTCATCACATTCTGTTACATTCTATATTGCACCATCCACAGTAGTTTCTATGAGATTCCTTCTTGTTTTACAGACCTGCCCTGAAGTGGCAACACCCTGTATATAAGTTGCTACTGCGCATCATAGTTCTGTATCTAGTTCTTCACAATTGTACCTGGAGTTGCAGAGCTAGCATCTTTCTTAGGCCTTGCCACCCTAAGTTAGCTATCTGGCCTAGTGGAGAGCACTGTCTTGCTTGCTATGTCCTTGTATGTTGCCTTGCCACAACCTGCCTTTGTTTCAACTGTTGAGCCATCTGGTTGCCTCAAACTTGTCATTGGTCATTTGACATTCTAGTCAGGTTTGTCATCTCACCTTGTAGGAGAGTAGCCTCCCTTGATGCTAGCCTGCAACTACTGCATAACAAAAAAACTAGATCTTCTTGCTCTCAGGTGTTGTTCTGCTGAGTGTATCTCATCACCATTGCTGATAAACCCTCTCATCATCCTCCCACCCCAGGATCTTCATATGACCTGTGGGCATTCCCTCTCCCTGCCCCCATACCAAAGAAGTCCAGCTCTTATGCTGGACAACTAGTGTCAGCTTCTACAGGAAATCTGGTCCTGACTGCATCATCACACATCCCAGAAAGTTCTTGAATATCTACCCAGGAAAAGACTAAATGTCTCCTTGATCTAGGAAGGTCATACTCTGCCAGATCCCCATCACCTGAACCAGACCCACCCTCTTCTGAGCCATCTCCCTCTTCTCCTCCATTCCCTGGATCAGGATCTCCCATCTCCATAACTCCACCACAGTCACCACTCCCACCTATGGCAGAATTGAAAGCAGCTCTTCCTGAGGCATTTTCTGGAAAGTCTGAGGATGCTTGGCGATGGATGAAGGCCATAAAGGCCTATTTTACAGTAAATGACATGCTATATGTGCAAGACTCTCACAAGTTGTCTACCATCCTAAACCGTATGGGTGTAGGGCAGAGTGGAATCTTTGCTGAACACTGGTATGATAAGATCAATGATGCTGCAATCACCACAGTCAATAAAACCTTCAACAAGATGGTCAAAAACTTCAACACCATCTTCTATGTAATCAACCAAGAGTTAAATGCCCATTACAAGCTAGACCGTCTTCACCAACACTGACAAAAGAATGATGTGGGAGAATGGGATTATGGATTCCAAGAATATATCACTGAAGCCTGTAACCTTATTGACAGGGCAAAGATCATTGACAAGGACAAATGAAAGCATAAGTTTCACTCAGGGCTTAATAACACCATAGCATCCCACATCATTATGAATACCACACCAGCCACTTTGTAGGAAACAATCAAAAAGGCCATGGAGCTACATGCTCACCTCACCAGAGTCCAGAACCTTCACACCAGATTTTTCCCTTTCTCCTACCAGACCTCTTGGGCAAGGGATCCAAATGCTATGTATATCAACTTCATTTGACTCCATCCCCATGAAAGAGCACTTCTCCTCAAGGAAGGAAAGTGTTTTGTTTGTAAACAGAAAGGCTGTGTAGCAACCAATCATTCTAGGGGCAAAGGAAAAGAAAAATGCCCTTCTTCTCCTAGATTTACTCAAACTGTAACCATGGAAACCAAACTGCCAGCCTATCAGATTGGGAAACCCATGGTAATTCATAAATCCCCCATCAACAACGATGTCAAAGCCCTCTGACTCAAAGGATGTTCAGATGACAAGATCCTTGAAGTACTTCATACTTGTTTTGAAGAAGAAACTCAACCAGCTAAGGAACTGGAGGAAGTTGTTGCTAGCACATCAGATTTTTAAGACAGGAGATGTCAAAGTCAACGGACCCTCTCCCTATCATAACCCTTTTCCCCATGTACACTATCAATAACCAAAACAAAGCAATGCATCTCTTGATCACATTATATGGAAATGGAAGGAAAGTTGACACCAAAGCACTCCTCAACAGTGGAGCCACTGGATCATTTGTCTCCTGGGACTTTGTCTGAAAACATAAGTTGGGGCTTAGAAAGCTCAAACAAAAGATAGCTGTTTGAAATGCCGACAGAATGGAAAACTGAACAGGGACAATCAGCTTCATCAGCTGCCTCTCCCTTACCATTCAAGGAACAAAACCCTACACTGATGTACAGGAGTTTTATATCACAGATCTAGGAAAAGAAAACATTATTCTTGGACACCTGTGACTCCAGAAGCATAACTCCATCATCAATTGGAGAATGGGAAACCTGTTGATTAAGGAAGCACCACAACCCATGTATGAAGAAAGCTTCCACCTCTTCCAAATCCTGAATAAGGTAACCATATCCACCAACATCACACATAACACCAAGAAAAAGGAAATAACACTCCCAGAAGCATACAAAGAATATCAAGATGTGTTCAATAAACCTCTGACAGGAGAACTCCCACCCCATTGGAGTTGATTTGATTTTAAGATTGATACAGATGAAGAGTTCATTCCAAAAGTAGCAAAGACTTACCTGCTCAACATCTCAGAGCAGCAATCCTGCAAAGAATTCATACAGGAAAATCTGGCCAATGGAAAGATCATACCATCCACATCCTCCCAAGCATCTCCATTCTTCTTTGTAGCTAAGAAGGATGGGAAACTTCACCCCTGCCAGGACTATTGGTATCTTAACTCCCATATGATCAAAAATGCCTATCCACTTCCCATCATATTGGATTTATTCAATAAGTTCAAGAATGCTAAATGGTTCATTAAATTTGACATCCACTGGGGATATAACAATGTTCTAATTGATGATGAAAGCTGATGGAAGGCTGCATTTATCACCTCAGAAGGATTGTTTGAACCTCAGGTCATGTTCTTCAGATTCTCTAACACACTCCCACACTTCCAGAATATGATGAACCATATCTTTAGAGATATGATAGTGGAAGGATGGCTTGGAATTTACATGGACAACCTTGGTTTCACTTCCCC
>JBBPKF010000256.1:0-14611 GCA_038089175.1 Binderoboletus segoi | reverse complement strand
CGCTCGTACCGCCAGATATGGAAGGCAAGATGATGGGAAAGGCGACCTCCTTGGGTATCACTCTCTTGACTGTTTCCCACCGACCATCCTTGTGGAAATATCACTCCACGATCCTGCAATTTGATGGGCACGGGGGATACGTGTTGTACGTTGTGTTCTTACCATGGTCCAGAGTGTTTGAATGCATGCTTACTGATCGATCTTTGCAGTTCGCAGTTGAATGCGGACAAGCGACTATTACTACAGGAGGAGAAAGAAGAATTGCAGACAAAGCTTTTGGAGATGTAGGTGGTTCCCATCCTATCTTGCGTGTTGACTGGGCCAGTGGCGTGCTGTGCCCATGGACGGCATTGGCTATGGTCACATCGCCTTTTCGCCATCCGTCGCATTGTGCAGCGCCATACGCCACTGGTCTGGTCAACACTGCTTTATACCTGGTTAGGATGTCGCGTGAACGCTGACGATTTCCAGACCGAAACTAAAGTCACGCCTCGCGGAACTTCGGCTCCTGGCTGGCTCACGGGTCGGTGAGGCGCAGTAGCGATTGTACAAAGTAGAAGTTCTGTCTCAGTAGCTTGTTCTTTTTGCGGGGTGGGAAGTTTGAGCGTGAGATTTTTATCTCAAATAAGGAAAGAGTATGGTGTGACTTGCCGAACCTTCCCGCAGCCAATCGGATGGCGGCGATCGGGACAAATTTCTGGTGACGAGCAAGACCGGCGCGGCGTTTGACGCCGCGCCCCGCTCCGCAGAAGGTTCCGCACGACCACTTTCCTCGCTCGTCCCTGGCCCTGCGACGATGCATTTTTTCTCCCAGTCGTTCAAATATGAGTGCGTAATTTTTTCGTCAGCCGATCGACGCACCAGTCCCCTAATATTCGACGCTCCTAGCCATCCCTGGTCTCACGTCGTTATTGGAATGTGGCACAAATACCCAAATCCACACTGCACGCACGTCGTGACGGTGGACGTCATAGATCGTTCGGTCGACCCAAACACTGGAATAATACGGACGGAGCGTGTGTTGGGCTGTAAACAAAAGGCGCCTGCTTGGATCGTCAAAGTGGGTCGATCCCCCCTCTAGGTTGTCGTCTGACTTAGAGTCCTTTTCAAACCCTCAGTTGTTCGGTGGATCGGAGGACGCCTATGTGCGCGAGATATCGTTCGTCGATCCCGCAACGCAAAGAGCAACGATTAGCTCCGTTAACCTTTCTCTATCCCAATTCGCATCATGCTATGAACGGATACAATATAGTCCGACGTCGGCTCATCAGACAATATTCACGCAAAGCGCGGAAATACAAGCCCGCATGGCAATGTGGCGGGCGGTGACGGACAGACTAGAGAGTTGGCTCGCGCAGAGGTTCGAGCAGAATGCAAAGCTGGGAAAGGCTGGGTTTTCGGACGTCCTGAGGACAATGTGGGAACAAGAGCAACCGCAGCTATCGTCGGGAGCACCCTGATCGCTTCTCATGTTTCATTTCGCCTCACATCTCGCAACGCAGCATTTCTAGACATCATTACTCTTAGATTTGTCTAAAAGTCGCAAAGACATACATTTATAACTATTCTACATATGTAATGTACCATTGCTCCGGGAATCATGCTAGTGATAGACTACTTGATTCTACATCCACCAGACAAAAATCTCATACTTCCTGCTCGTATACTTCATCCCAACCGACATAGGAATCCCCATGATCTCCCTTCTCGCTTTCGTCTTCCTCCCCATCGTGAGCTGCTTCGGGGAAGTCATTCCGAGATACTGACTGTGAGGCCATCTGGCTTCCTACTCCTACTCCTCCACCTCCCTCTTCCACTATCACACTATCCTCCATTTTTTCCTCCATCGCGTGCAGATTCTCCTTCTCATCAAGGTTTATTTTCGGGCCACCACCGTCTGCAAAGAGATCTTTAAGGGCATCGTAATTGATTCGTTTGCTATATTTTGCATTTTTCTTGAGAAGGTTACGGACTGATTCGGCGGCAGTTCTTCCAGACGGTGTTGACTCATCGCGAGGTTTAGAGACGGTTTTCCGTCGCTGAATGAAATTGACGTAAAATGGTGGCACGGCAAAAGCATCTGCGAGAGACGAACCTTGCGACTCTTTGGATGCTGTGTACCGTCTCCGAGTTGGTCTGCTTTTGCTGTGGAATCCCTTGAGAAGTATGTCTTAACGGCGAACGAAAATATACCAGCAATGCCCTCTAGATACTCGCGATTCATTTCTACCCAAACACGCTCTTTGATTTTAACCTCTTCCTCGGATAGAAGAAAGCGGTCAAGCTCCCCTTCGTCAAGGCCTTTGAGTTCATCAACTTCAGCAAAGTGTTCATAACGCCGTTCCTCCGCCTCGTCAAGTGCTTGGGTGAGCATAAAGCCCTGCGAGTTCTGCAAGTACGTTGTTACTTCTTCCGCAAGGGCTTGATCGACGGTTGCTTCAATATCTGTGGCAGATTGAGCTGTCGCGACTTCGACACCCAACCGTAGTACTGGGTCGATATGATCATAAGGCGCTTCGTCGTCGTCCTCAGGGAAGAAGAGGGGTGGGGGAGCTGTTGTGCCCACGAGGATTCCCTGATTGAAAAGCGCAGGGTCTATCACTAGCGGAGGAGGCATGATCTGTTCAGGTGGAGGTTCAGCCTCAGTTCCATCCTCCTCCGACGCACCGTCCACCCTGTTCCGTTTTCCCTTCCGCTTTTTGGTTCCGGCGTCCTTTAGTCCGTTTACAACCTTTTCCTTCCCCTTTTCTTCCCGTTCTTTTCCCTTCGTAAAAGCAGGTGGGTCCATCTCCTCATCCAACCATACCGTTCTAAAGTCTGCCAACGTCAGTGCCCCACTGGGTGTCTTCTTGAATTCATCAAGCCGTTTCTTCAGTGTGGTGTCAGCAATCTTGACAACCTGTACAATCTCTTCCACAGATCTCCGGAAGTTGTTCATGCGAGCGGCGAGGAGAAGGGCGGCACCGCAAATACCAGCCGGGCGCCGTCCCTTGGTGACCCAGTCACGGTCAAAGCGCTGGACAAGACGAATGGCGTCAGTGGCAACCCTGTGCGTCTCTTCACCGAACTCGAGCAATGCGGCGAATCGGGAAATGTAGTGTGAGGGGTCAACGAGAGGAAGCCTGAGATTGAGAGTTTGCACCAGCTGGAGATAAGTGTGGCCAAGCTCGAATACATTTACCTAGAAAGATCATTAGAAGACCAACGAGCTGTGAAGTGTACAATTCTGCACACCTGGAGAAGGTCGGAGAAGTCGATGAGCATATAATTTCGGGTTTCCTTCTGTCTGCATGCTACGTATAAACAAACCGCAGCTACGTTGATACTTCGTCGTCCTTTTGTAAATTTGTGTTCTACGGCAAGAGTATACAGCCGTGTCGCGGCAAGTGCCACTATCTCTGAGAGATGGAGGGCTGTGGCAAGACCTTGGATCCTTCTACTAGCTTTGCAGGTGTCATTCCTGGAAGTTCATCTGTGTTTTGCAGCCACATACCATTCGCAATTGTCTGCTCGCGAGACTCAGCGCTTCCCCTCTTCCCGAATGGACCGCTCATACGAGCATGGGCTGGCCGAGACTAAGAGACGTAACTACCATCACGAGACGATACTACTCACTTGAGCCTTGCCCAACATATGCCCCTTGAACCATCGCCGCGCCGGTAGAAGTTTCACCAAAGGTAACCTCAGACACGATGGTGTTCTCTTCCACCACGGTCCCACATTTGACACAAAACCCGTTGCCTGCGGCATGATCATATTCAATTACCGTACCTCCGCACTCTGTGCAGACCGTCTGGAACGGGATGAGATAAAAGGATACAAGACAAAGTACGACATACCATCTCGACTATACAAGCTCGGAAGATTCGACCGTACGGCTGGATATTAATGTGATGAAACCGTCTGCAGCTCGCGTTCGTCGAATAATGTCCGATCTACAGCGAGGAGTACGCTGTGAGGAGATGCATGCATAAATAGATACTCGGCGACAGATATGTCGTCTACTTAGCATGGACGGGAATCTCAAATGGGGGGTCACGGTCACACAGTGTTACACGTTTGCTCATCGTCTCGCGCTTATCCGAAATCTTATCGCAAAGCATACACGCCCGCAAGCTACCGATTCCGACCATGGACGAGCTCGTGCATCATTGCCTACGTGAGCTTTCGTTCGACGGCGACCTGGGTGAGTTCCGATTGCGTTGTGGCTATCCCCCTTCCTAGCGCCTATGACTCACCCGGGGGTCGAGTTCGATTCCCGCTTGGTACACTTCCCCCAGTCATATTTTCTTGCTTCTCTTGCCGGTGCTAACATCTCCACGGTCTAGGTTGCAACGTCTCCCGCCTCAGAGACTTTATCTCTGGCTTCTACGCCTCCCAAGATGTCCACACCCAACTTGTCGATGATGCGTTTTGTGCCTTCGTATGGTCAGTCGTAGTACAACAGCCATCCATCCGCGTGGGCATCCTTCCTCCCGGCTTGATCTCGGAAGTATACATCGCACCTCGGACAAGTGCTAAGCGTAAGGCGGCAGCCAAGGGCGAGGAGGTTGCCAAGGGGGTGCCTCCTTCCCTGGAGCTCATCAAGGATGCCCGGCATAAGCATTTAGAGGACTTGAAGCACGAATACAGCGAAAATCTGCGCATAGCAGTTGACTCCGATGCTTCCTTCGCGGCGATCACAGGTTCCCATATCAGAGTACGTAACCTGATCAGTACAGCAAGGATCGTCTAACTTGCCTGTAGCCCGCTAAGTTGAGCCCTATGGTGTACACTGCTCTTCAGTTGATCACTCGAGGGCGAGAAGACGGCATCACAACTGTCGAACTGGGTCGAAAGACAAACTATGACCAGAAGACGTGTCATTATCTCATTAAGCAGCTGGTCGAACTTGACCTTATGTACGCTTTCTTCCCTTCAGTTTTCGTAGTCTAACATCTTCACAGCATCAAAGTACGCCGCGGCGGTGTCGGGAACCACACATGTATTCACAAGTATTTTGTGGAACGGAGTCTGCTTTGGCAGCAGATTCAGCGGGAAGAAGCTCGAAATGGCGAAGCTATGGCTGCTGGTGAAGGTGTCAAACCGCGGGACAGTGCCGAAGAAGTTGCAGATGCAGCCGGTCCATCACAAGTCCTCTTTGATCCAATCGACTCCAGGCATCTCTCCAGTCTTCCACTTGTGAAAAACAGGATCATTAAGCTACTCAAAGCATCCAGCAATCACATCCACCTATCCAATAACCTACTCATGACGATAGTAAGCGCTCCTTCCGTGATAATTTATTTATTCTTCCTCATCATCTCTCAGGGATTCATGAGTCCAACGAAAACGGACCGGCGTTTTTTCCAGACCAGGCTACGTGAGTTGATTCAGCAAGGCGTCATCGAACGCGTTTTGGTTCCAAGCAGCAAAACCCCGGACCGCAAGATTAAATGCATACGTCTCGTGACGTCAGACAATCAGCTTCCAGAGGGTTACGTAATTGTCGGACAAAATATGGAAGACGAAAAAGACGCAAGTCTTGTCGAGGAGCCTCCAGGTCTGTTCGTCAATAAGAATCTGATTTTCATTTTGTTGATGAAGCAAAGCTGTAGCTGGTCACAGCGAAGTTAAGGCCAACCTTACGATACACAAGCAAGTGTCAAATATGCTTGAAGAAGCTGGTCCCTCCGGCCTGACGCTTAATGTAACCCGAGGAAATGCCACGCGAATGTATGACCTAATAATTCTGCTCTAGGAAATATGCGTTTCCCTTGGCAATTTTGACAAGCGTACAATCGAACTTTTGCTTACGCGGGCATCTAACAACAGTCCACCTACTCACCTCGCTGACTTGGGGACTGTTGACCTTATGGAGACCTATGGTAGGGAGAGACGTCATCGATATTTCACACTTGCGGCATACAAGTGTGTGATGGCGAGCGAACGTCTGCAGGACGCGACCACCTCTGCTACCGACGTTGACCTGTCACGAGTTGGAGATTTTCCTGCACTCGATCCCAAGCACTTCTATACTATCACAGAAAAGCTCCATTCCTACCAAGACTCGTTCAAGGACACGACCGCAAAAGGCAATAAACGTAAAAGAAACGAGGGGAGCAACGGAGAGGAGAGTGAACCCCTTCCTAAGCCAAAGCGGGGTCGTCCTCGCAAAACGCCCGCACCCACGGACGGTCCGCCAAAGAAACGCGGGAGACCTCGCAAGAACCCCATTCCCAAGGATGGCACAGTTCAAATGATTACATCTCCAGCGAAGCGAATGGCAAAAGTCAATGCGGAAGGTGATCAAGTCGTTGCAGACGTCCCACCTGCCGCAGGTGAAACTGAGAAAGATGTGCTTTATCCGTCCGCTGCGAGTTCCGTGATTGCGGATAGTACTCAAGTTCAACCTGGACCATCTGAGGGATGTGACGTTGCGACTGGGAGTTTGCACCCAGCACCAGAGGATGGAGCCGGTGATTTCCACTCGCATCGTTCGGTTTCAGCTACTCCCCGCGGACCCCCGAAACGTGCTGGATCAATCGCACTCGATGTAAATCAACGTTCAATGACTAGCAAACTAGGGGTCGATAGTGCAGTAATGTTGATGGGCCCTCAATCATTGGAAAGAGGTGATTTACAAGGGGGGCGGACAGTATTTAGTGCTCAAGAAGAGGAGCCCATGATCATATTAACTGTGAGCGCTTTCTATGCATTGTCTCGGTTGGATGCTGACAACAATTCAAACAATTCAATGTTGTGAACCCACGTAGAAAGCCAGGGGAGAAGCAGGCGAGAAGCACAGAGATGTAACCCCACCACCATCCTCACGGCCATCAAAGCGGAGCCGGACTAATGGAGGTGGGAAATCGCGCTCGAATATCAATATTTCTTCTCTGCGGCGCGAAAACGAGCTTTTCAGAGTCATCGAAAACATGGGTGGGATTGTAAACATGCACTCCAAAGACATTTTTGAAGCGCATACAGCACTTCTTGAAGCCATGTCACAAGTCAAGGAGCCGACTAGCGCACCAGTTGGGACTCGTCTTGACAAACGTACTGCGGAATCTGCGCTGAATGACCTGGAAAATCGC
Organism: Binderoboletus segoi; assembly: GCA_038089175.1. Taxonomy (NCBI): domain Eukaryota; kingdom Fungi; phylum Basidiomycota; class Agaricomycetes; order Boletales; family Boletaceae; genus Binderoboletus; species Binderoboletus segoi. The sequence continues at coordinate 7,535 of JBBPKF010000256.1, read as the reverse complement.
GGTCGAGTCAAGATGTTCAAGACTTCCCTCGTCACTCCATCTGGTGTCAATAAGCCTGCTTGCTTGGTTTATCTTCCAGATACACCACAAGAGAAAGTCAACGACTTTCTTCGCAAGCTCAGTCAAACTGTGCCATCCACGACTGCGGGGGCACACCCCGACAAAAAATCCAGCATCACTAGCACTCCTTCCCGGGCTGTTTCAAACCACTCCACTATTTCTATAGAGGAAATTGTACGCGATCCCAAGAAAGCAGGACGGAGAATCAAACGAAAGCGAGCGGAAGAAGCGCAGAGTATTGAAGCGAAGTCGACTCTGCGTAGAAAGGCAGAGGAAGCGCGCACCCAGCGAGAGCGGGATTGGGATGAGGTTTTGCGTAGGTTTCATGCGGAGCCTGTGAAAGGCACATTGGCTGTTCGTCTCCGCGCAGTGCGGGGTCGTTTCATGCAATCTACGATCACAAAAGATCAGCCGCACTGGGAGAACGAGATTCGAGAGGCTGTCAAAGAAACACAACTAGTTTCGAAGAAACTCACCTCCAAACCAAAGGCAAAGTCGGATATCGAAGTGCATAGGCCTGCCGCTGGACCACCTCCTGTAGTCCCCAATCCTCCAGAGAAATCAGTGGAATCCCTGGTCGCTCAGCAAGGACCGCCTATCACTCGCACTGTGAGCGTGAAAGAGAGAGGAAAGGGAAAGGAAGAAAGCGGGGGTAAGGGAACGCATCGCGATGCCTTTGCATCATTAATGTGTGGCATGGGCTGACGTTGATTCGAAATCAGCATTGCGACGGCCAAGATTCCATTGGACACGAGAGTTCGATGAGCTAGCGTGTGATGCCTCCGCCATTATTCGAGCGCGATGCAGAACTTCCCGACTCGACTTATCTGCATTTGATCAAGTATTCCCAGCAGTACCCCGGAATTCAGTCAGGCAGCGTATCACACATCTCAGAGAGAATGGCGCTGAGGATCTGTATATGAAACGCCTGGAAGACCAGTGGTATGCGGTTTGGTTGCAATACAGAGGGACGCCTTATCTTCTCGATGAAGATCCTGGGAGTCCTTCGAACTTCAACCTTATTAACCATATTGACTTCCTTCGGAAACACGTGGACAAGAACGCTTTGTGAGTGCCAAGATTTTTTTCTCGGTTGTAAAAACTCACTGACGACCAGGCGGGTGGGTTTCGTGGAACGGGCTGCCCCAAGCAAACTTACCAATACTGTCTATGAACTCCATGAATTTTACGAGGTTGCAGAGGATGTCGTGTCTGCGCCAGCATGGGATTTCATGTGGGGTACCACGGTTGAGGAAGGCAGAGAAAAACAGTTTCGAAGCCAAGCCTTTACGAAAGAACCTGACAGCATAAATAAAGACGCTAAGAACGGAAAGGTGCAACTGGCTGAGGCAACTTTGAAGGCATGTGTCGTTGTAATTGCTCATGCAGAATACTGACATATTCCAAGATGGTCTTCGGCACACCTAGCGAACTCTACGATCCTGACAGCGCCGCTCGGTTGCTTCACAGTATCGGAGAGGAGTGCGTCTCTATTGCAAGGACCAACCTCCTGCATCAAGGGGTACTATCCAAGCTTGTACGAGATCCGAAGAAACCAAAGCCAGGTAGGATGCTCAGAATATCGGACGCGTAAGTAGTAATACATGGAACTATCTGAAGATATGATGAATGATTATACAGCAATCTCAACGGCCTCTGTGGGCCATTTCCTCGAGACTTATTCCAGGATGCGAGCTCGCTGGAAGACATCGCTGTTGAAAGGGTGGTGGACGAAATGGAATGGCCCCTAATTGCCTCGGAAGGCGACATCGCTACGTTATTGCAACTGGTTTCCGAAGATCAGGTAAGCTAGAATTATCGCTCGATCTTCTGTATTTTACATGATCCTTCAGGTGGATTTTACCGTGGATTTATCTCAGTCGCGAGCTGCCCGTCAAAAGATAGACTGGAATAGTAAGAGGGCAGGTAAAGCGGTTCTACTTGCCCCTGGAGATTTGTTGACCGACTGGACAGATGACGAGGACATTGAAACTAGCATACGATTGAAGTTTTCTCGTACATTTTCAGTGGTTTCTCTCGAGAATCAAGATCAAAGTTTCGAGAGTCCCGTCACTGAACCCGATTCCAACACATCAAGACAAGAAATCCATGGGACAACGCTTGATGACAAAGATGCTGCTTGTACCCTCAAAACAGAGACCGGGCTCATCAACTGTTCTGCGTGTATCAATGCGGCCTTTTCAATATTTGCATCTGGCCTCAACCAGCCTGATCGTGATCTTGCTCGTCGAATCCTCGATCGCGCACGTGGCTTCAGGGAGACTGGACTTAGCAAAGCGACATGTCTAGTATGTTCTCGACTTTGTCAGAGTTGCATCTACTAAGTATTGTAGGCATTGGAAGGGTGGCACGTCATAGGGCTCGTTCATCGAATGACGTTGACATACCCTCCTATATTGTCCTGGACATATTCTGATGCTCCGATGATAGTAGCTGGCGACTACTGTGACGCATATGGCGTAGTAGTGACCGATGAACCCTTGACACTCATCACCCCTCGGCGATGGCTCGATCTTCGCGGATACAGACTCGACAGTGTATGGAGAACGGCCCACCAAGCTGTAGTCGGCGTCGTTTTCCAACACCCAGGTATCAGCCAGGTGAGCTCCGCTGGTACTCTTGCCATTCTTTTCGTCAAATTCATGATTCAGGCTGAGCTACAATGGCGTCTGCGAACGGTGTACGATAGACAAGAGATTATTGACATTCTCTCGTCGCTACGGGAAGGCATTCTGGAATGCCGAACTGAAGCAAGTATGGAAACAGTTCGGGGTTTGCCTGGATGGCTCAAGACCATCGACGATGAAGGGACCGTTTTCTGGTTCATTGGGAAAAATCATCATTGGTATCAGATTTGATCGTTTTCGTTTCAGACACAATTCGTCTTGTTAGGGTATTCACTTCATACATCACGTAGGGAATCCCATTGTATTACTCTAGCAAGCCATTGCAACTTGCAAGTAGTAGTGCATGATCTTAGTCCGGGCCGCTAGGACGTAGTCTAGGAACCAGCCCGTCTATGGGGCATGCGATCCTGCGGATGAAAGCTGCGCGGGCACGTGACGTTCTACCAATCGGAAAACACATCATTTAGTAGTCGCAAAATATTTTGTGCGCGCGATCGGGGTCGATGAGAGGCAGACACGACGCAATCGCTCACAACGCGCCATGAAATGGACGATCCCACCAGCGCCGCCGCGGCCTTCATATGAGGGGTCCTTGAGGCTCAGTTACATCCGCTTGAAGACCTTGCTCGCCAACTGGTCAACAAGAAACTCCCGAACGACTATCTAGCGACACCCTCTGAAAGCGACAGAACGGAAGCTCTAAGGGCCCGCGGGTCTCGTGGTCTTTCTCGTGATTCCATCCAGACGACGAGCTGTTCTTTGCCACGAGGATCTCTATACAAGTAGTCGGGTAGCTGAGCAAGTTTTCCTTCCTGTCTTTGCTTCGTGTGAGCATATATGCGATCATGGTGTAGACCACAATCATCTTCCACAGAATCAAGAACCTTGGTGAGAGCACTGAAAAGCGATAGGCGGCCGAGTTTAAGGACATGGAATGCGCTCGTTCATAGAGATCGGGCCAGTGCGATTGATTGATGGTCATCCACAGCAGCGGCAGGGAGCAAGCTCGGGTTGTTGTGCAATAGAACATTCATGATGTGCTCGCCGACAACATCGGGCGAAGATGAAGCTACTGCCACGTGATGGGTGCTAACTAGTGCTAACCCTTAGTTGGACTTGTCATTCACGTGCCCGCGCAGCCTCCTAAACCCGAACGAAAATTTACCAGACCGTCCACTATCGACGGTCTCATCCGCAGGATCGCGTGTCCCATAGACGGGCTGGTTTCCAGACTAAACACAGCACCCACAACTTGAATGAGTGTCTGCAAAACAAACATGTCATGGCGACACTACACAACCCGTATACATACTCTTCGGGACGCAGTTGTGGAAATAAAGCTGAGGCCTCAAGGTAAGGTATTCACACGATACTCGCACTCAGTACTAGTGTCAGGTGGCAGCGACTCAGATCAATCATCAGTCACGGCTACCATAGTATGATCACCACGGCCGAGTGGCCCACGGTTTAATTTTATATATATGCTGTGTTCAAACCACAATTGCAGTGAGGTTCCCACTGGCATTGGCCCAGGGCTGTGGTCCGTGGAACTCACCATGACAACTTCAGGACCGGCCACGCTTCGGTATGTTTAGCCCACAGTGGTTACTCCTCTTTCGCCACTTCCCATTCTTCTCAGCGAGTCTGCTGCCCGGCAGGACCGACTAGCAGGCCGTCCGCCGCTCAGTCTTTTCAGTGTTAGTGTGTCTATTGGCGTTTCATTCGATTGCCCCGGGGGCGGAAGTTACCGCTCGTTTGTAGTTCACGGTGCAGATAGGTACGTGAGATGTTTCTGCTGCTCCCATCCGGGGGCACGCTGCGTTCAGTTACATAGTCTGACCTCCCCAGCCTAGTTGTGTATAGTTCGCCATGCGCATCAAGCATCTCTGGGAATTTGTCCCTCTTCCTGCTAAGATCAAGTTGTTTGTGAGTGACGATTCATGGATGGGACCCCTTCCAGCCAAGGAGACCGTTCATATCGATCCCGGGATGTCTGCATTTGCTTACAACTTTCCCCTCTCTCCGTAGTGGGACCGAATAACTTTCACCAGAACTGTGACTATTTATTTTATTTTCTCAGTACTGCATTGCATTGTCCAAGTGATTTTTCAAGTGCAAGCTTTTCGAATCAACGTTCAAGCGGCTGAGTTCCTAGCTTCCATCATCAACCAAGCCAATGCCGTCGACCCAGACACGTTCTACGTCTTGGGAAACGACCTTCGACTTTGCGATCATATACCGAAGACATCCAGTACTAGCTCATGCCAAGTGATATGGGATGGAATGATCGGGAACAACACATTGGCCCCAACGTCTGCCATTCTAGGGTTGGTAATGAATACGACAGATATGTCCCCTGCAACTATGCCCAGTGGCTTAGGCAGCACCTCTCCGACTACCCCCCCTTCCAGTTCGGCTTTTGCTACGATGATGGAGCAGTCCCATATGACAACGACCTTTGTTAGCGGTTACCCCCCGTGTACTACGGAGCCGTCCCACCCTAACTCAGTTCCTACCCCAACAACCACTGCAGGCGCGAAGAGTGGTAAGCATGATGAGCGGATACTCGGTGAAAGAGCAGTTGCCAAGGTTAGCCTTTATGTCTGACGCCGGGCAATTTTGGCTCAACCCTGACTTTAGGGTAGTTCCGCAATCGAAACTGTCAAGATCAACGGCACAGCGAAAGTTATCGTGAACGGTCTTGGATGGAACAATGAGAGCGCCATTCTTGACGCCCAGTGCCTATGGGCTCTGGGTTGGCCCGTCCAAACGTACGCATGATAGACAGAATGCACTGTCGTTGGTGTGTTTTGAAGGAGTATTTCTAGCCTTCGAGAAACTGAGAGGGAAGACCTCACTTTTATTATGTTCCAAATCTGGGTCTTAGGGGTGTCGGTTGTGGCAGTAAGTAGGGTTTCAACGGCAGAAAATCATATGATCCAATTTTTCATAGATTCTAAACGAATCGGTTCCGCATACGTAAGGATGTTACTTCATGCACTTTTTATTGGAAGCTAAGCCCAAGTTTAGGATAGCTACCCTCTTAACTCATCTGGTAGCTACTGGATGGGCGGGATATCAGATTTTCAACACTGCTCAATTCCGCAATGATTTCGCGAAGGTGACAACAAATGGAGCTTGCCACCCTATCAACCTCCTTCCAACTTACTGGCAATCTCGTTCCGCTGCCGAAATCCCTAGCTTGGTGCTGAACGCTGTGGCGTTGTTGGTTTCCGCATTCCTATCTTGGAGACTAGCAAAGGTTCGACCTTTCTTACTCTCTCTCCGTGAGGTCGTTTATGGTAGCTTTGTGCTAAACATAAATTTTCAGTTGTTTGGCTGGCAAACGTTCAAGCGGGTCGGGGCGTCTCTCACTATCAGTCGCGTCTACAAAATCGTGTTGATGCTATCGATCGTTATTCAACTCTGCATATTCTTCATCGTCACGTCAATAGCACTGTGGCTTGATCAGCTCTGGAACGGTGCCATAGGCCATCTGGCAACCCCGTCACTATATCGGCCTCTGCTAATCCTAACGCTCTTGGTGATGATTGTCTTTGTCTTTGTTAATAGACATCTAATTTTTGCCGCAGTTGCTACCCATATGGCTTGCCTTCGTGAGAGCCCGTCCTCAAAATCAACCTTCTGCGCTAATCATGTCTCCCACAGGGTTGGTATTCAGTGAGGCGGGAACGAAGGATCGAGATGCTCCTTTTTCTTGTCATGTGTTTGGGTTACCTCGGTGGATGGGGTGCCATGTTTGATTCCTCGTCTTTCCGTTGGACATACGTGACCTGGACATTCTTCGGCGTGATGACGACGTCCTCGGTTTTCTTGACACTGCTTGCGTTCGTACTTGCCATTATATGTCGCCTCAACTTTGGCAAGGGGTTGCCTCACTACCGTGCGTTGTCGATCTTCGCAATGCGTTCTTCCACCGACGATGTTCTATAGTGAACGCTCAGGAGGCCATTGATGATGACTTTGAGCCAGTCGTCACTGGGAACCCAGAGAAGGTGACTTTCCCATCAAGTAAAGAGCCAACCTTTTCTACTGCCTTTGGTCCGAGGGTACAAGTCTCTGTCCCACCGCAAATGTCCGCTCGAGACGCGGGATCGCGATTCGCGCAGCCTGTGAGGATGGTTAGTCAAACGTCCCTTCAGCAACCGTCTCCGGTAGTGACCCGTTCCCCATCCGAGCGCACATATTGCGACCTTCAGCGACAAACGACCGGGAGCACTGTCGACAGCCCGACGAGTATTAACAGTGGACGTACCGATGAAAAGCGCTGGGTTATTGAGTAATCAGTTGATCTGGGACACTCGTATTTTTCTCTCTTTACATTGTTCTCTGTAATTTTAACTCGGCGACCGCGGGAATATCGGTTGCCTTTCTAAAGTAGTGACTTTCTGTGTACAAAGAAATTTCCTGTGTCTTCGCGAACTAAGCAATAATAAGTGGTATCTATATGACAAACGGCATCGATCGTCCTAGGCTTGCTGAATGTACTTCCCGACCCGCCTGAAAAATTGCATTGTGTGCGCAGTTATTCACTCAATATCGGACGAGTACTACCATGCGGTAAGAATCAATACTACTTCACAGTAAGCGAGCAGGTCCGACAGCACTTGAAAAATCATAGATGGTGGTTTGAGTAGTGGCTACAGGATGCATGTTGAGAACTTCGAAGAGAAACAAGACGGAAACAGAGTAGACCGCAGAAAAGGAAAGATACCAGACCTCTCGGAGGGTCACCTTCAATCGCTATCAGGGGACGGCACCTCAGGAGAGGATGAGATGGGTGACGGTATCTCAATGGTTTCGACC
>JBBPKF010000255.1:3518-14616 GCA_038089175.1 Binderoboletus segoi | reverse complement strand
ACCTTGATGGGCTTGATACCATTCAGTCGACTACAATATTGGTGTCACAGCAAGGCAACACTTGAGGACACAGCTGCTAGAGATGGCTAGTACCACAAGATCGAGATAGCTAACTTAGGGTGACGATGCCTAAGAAAGAGACTGCTCTGATTGCAGGAGGAGTACAAGAGAACAGAATACGGAACACTATGCACGGTAGTGACTTAAGTACAGAGGCTATTGAGATAAGGGCAGGCATATGGAAAGAGATGGAACATTGGAGAAATCGAAAGGTGAGATAAAATAAATGACTAATGTGCTGCAGATTACTGAGATTTGGAATGTGAAGGAATATAATAGAAACCGGTATCCAGAAAGCAGCTAAGCCCGAGTCATTCGGAAAAGTGTCCGTATTCAAGTATGAAGAGCAGAAGGAGTAAGCATAGCATGAGGAAGAGTATAAACATACAAGCGACTCCATGTAGGAGATGATGAAGTAGAGAGTCTGTGTTCATGATGAAGAGGTAGCGGTAGACTACGGTGAAGAAGAGTAGGAAGAGGGAAATTTGTAACAGACAGTTTTGTTGCTGGTATCAAGGGTATCAAAAACTAGGATGAAGTGTATCCTTCTTTGGCTTTGATAACCTTCTGAATTCTCCTAGGCATGCTCTCAATCAATGTCTGACATTTCTTTACCCCAATCCTGTCCCACTCTATCTGAACTCTCTTCCAAAACTCTACCATACCAGAAGGTGGCTCTGGATACTCAGCCAGCTTTCTTTTAAGGAGAAACCATAGATGTTCAATGGGATTAAGGTCTGGAGACTGAGCTGGCCATACCATGACCTCAAACTCATGGTCAGCAAACCACTCCTTGGCTCTTCTACTAGTGTGTTTGGGATCATTGTCTTGCTAAAAAACAATGTCATCTGGATTTAATCCATAATAGTGAAGAGTTTGTTGCAACTCATCCTCTAGAATCTGGGTATAAAGCTCAACATCCATCTTACCATCAATCTTGCAAGCCATTTCAATCCCTTCCCAGGTCATACATCCCCATATCATCAAGGATCCACCTCCAAATTTAACTGTCTTTTGCACCAGCCTATCATTTAATTCCTTTTCTGCCTTTTTCCATGCCCATCTCTTGTCATCTGATCCAATGTGATTAATTTTGGTATCATCTGACTATATAACTCACTTCCAATCCTTCACAGTCCAATGCTGATGGCTTAAAGCAAAGTCCATCCTAGCTATCTTGTGATACTTGAAGGGAAGAGGGCATTTTTTCTTCACCACAGCCTTCATGCCAGCTTTCTTAAGATGATATCAGATAGTCTGAGGGGAGATGGACTGACTGATTCTTGATGTCCTGAAGAGTTTTGGTAACCTGGACAGCATTTTCAGCTTTGCCAGTATCAATAAGATAAATAGCATGTTGTATATCAGTGGGGGTAATGAAGGAAGAATGGCCACCAGAGTTTTTGGGTAGGTTAGAATAACATTTTTCACATATTCTGTAGATAGTGGAATGGTCAAAACCAGTAGAAGCTTGGATTTCACACAAGTAGAGTGACCTGATTCCAAGAGAGCAATTATTCAATTGATTTGATTAATGGAGAGAGACTACATGGTGATGAATGTGAGGAAAGTGATGGTATTTTGATTTGTTTACATCATGTTGAACTTCTTGTACATCATGTGACTCAATGCTTATGTAATAGCATGCTATAGCACTTGATCTTAATACTTCTATATATTAGCAACAAAACTGTTCCAATGAGTAGTGTGGACAAATATGTAAATATTGACTGATATAAAGGGAATTAGATAATACATGTGTATATATTTAAAAAACCCTTGATCTGGGCTGTATAATGATATCAGGTTTGAGGGTCTAGCATCAAAGCTGCACATATTATTAGTCCAACAATCAAAATGTTACAAACATTGGGATGGTTTTGTTGCTCAGTGTATCTGAGAATGACTACACACCCAGTTTCTCACAACTGAAAAGGCAGTAACCACCCTGTCTGACCTAAGGTGAAATGCATTGATCTAGTAGAGCTTGAAGACTGCCAAGCCCTATATAAGGAGGATGTTGAAGCAGAGTCTTCTCTCTCCCCTGAATAATGTTGCTTTATTTGCACTGAAACCAGCCACCTTTGTGCCAGCTGCCTGATATACCAATGCCTGTACTGCAAGTGCTGGCAGCCTTACCATTGGGCATCACATTGCCCATATCATACTTGTGGCCACTGTGACATCAAAGAACACATCACCAATGACTGCCCATTCAAGGAGAAGACCCACCTTGTGACAGAGCATAAGAATTAACTGGAGTCTGATAGCCTCCAGGCTATTTGGGGGTAATGTTACAAATTTTCCTCTTTCTTCTCTTCATTATACTATTCTTGCCTTCTCACAGACACCTGGATCATACATACACTACATGGCCTCACTTCATCATTTGTTCTCACATTAACCCTATGTCTGTTACTTCTTCTTTATCTCCTTTACTATGGATACTTACCTCCTAACTGAGTTCTCATTATGCTCAGTCATGATTCAATCTCTCCATCTACTCTCTCATTTCCATCTATTTCTATCATGTTCTATATGACTTCATCCACAGCTGTTCTTTCATGTTCTCTTGTATTCTACAGACTGGCCCTTAACCAGCCATTCATTGTATATAAGTCATTACTATGCACCATGTCCCTTATCTAGTTCTTACTTTGCAATTCTAGCACTTGTGGACTAGCATTCACTAAGGAGTCGCTGACCTTATGGATCTCATATTAGCCTAGTGGAGAGCACCATCTTGCTTGCTGTGTCCTCAAAGTGTTGCCTTGCTGTGACACCATCTTGACTTTACTGAAGTAGTTGCCTCAATGTATTGCCAATTGCACATCATTCACCTTGGATAGGAAACCTGTTGCTCCTCAGGTGCTAGCTTGCAAGTTCAAGCATAACACTGAGGCTTCTTCAAAAGGACCTGACTACTATTTCAACTTCAAATTTACTATAACTCTTTCCATGACTTCATGATTTGATTACATCATTTGAGGTCATTAGACACAGATTAAAAGCTTATTCAGAGGTACCCAACTCAGAGTAGATATGTCTTTCTTGAATATTATACAGTAGCTACAACATATGAAATGACTATATCAGTAGGGAACTACATGAGTATACTTGTTGAAGTGGGCATCATGTTTTGAGGATGACATGTTGTTGACATTGTATGTACTGTGAATACAGCAACAGCAGCAAGGAGCTGATATGAATGGCAATGGCAAGGCTGGTAAAGGGTACTCATTCCATTGCATACTCAGAGAATCATTGATGTATGAGAAGCTGAGGAAGCATGCAGGGGGCTGAGGTGAGGTTGATATTGAGAGAATGTGGCAAGAGTGCACAAGGTTTGTGTGATGCAAGAACAGGTAACAATGAAAAGCATGACCATGTAGTGGGCAGGGAGGTGAGGAGGGGGGCAGGATTTTGACAAGGAATTGGCCCTGGATGTTGTGGCATTCTCATTATTGTTCTCACCACTGTCACCATGAGCTCAGTGCTCAAGATGGTGCCAGCACACACATTGTTTTGGGACACAAGATGATCAGTACACTATTATCATTGTAGTGTCATGGATGCACACCATTGCCATGGTGATGGTGGTGCCATGAGGTTGGTTGCACCTGTACTCTCATTGTTTTTGTTGTGGCACCAAGGAGTTCACCATGATGGGCATGCCAACATTGTCATGGTGGTAGTGCAGGGTTGTGCATCTTCATGGTCCATGTACAGTATGGAAAGGTACTGAAGAGGCTCATAAGGAATGTCATGAATGTTTTTGGAGGTTTTTATATGAGCACAAGAATGCCACCTAACTTACTTTAGTTGTTGCACAAGCAGGCAAGCCTCATGTATCCTTAAAGGGCAGTTATTACCTTTAGTGAAAACATGTGTGTGAGGCTCAGAAAAGTGGTGCTAATGGTGAACTAGCTATGGTGCAATGTATGGTATGCTTATGTTTGCCACCAAGTAGCACCTTACTTAAAGATTCTAACACATATGGGTTATGCACAATGTGTCTAGTGGTCATATTCTCTGCTCTAGCCATTTCCTGTTCCAAGACAGATTGATGACCTGCCAATACATATAGTAATCATCCTAGCCTCTCTGTTCATTCCCCCACTACCTGAACAAATCACCACACATTTCCCACCTTCTTGCCAAGCTCCAAAGCATTCTGATGTATCTTGTCTGCCACTTTTGAGATGGCATTACACTGCACAGATACTCCTCACACTTTCTTGACACTGAATTTGAGCTCTTTGGAGAGTGCACAGCACAGCATGCACACACACAAGGATGTGGGCATGTAAAACCATTTTTTCTTTCCCTGTCACTCCTTCTTTGGTATCACTGAATAGATTTTTCTCTTACAGGGCATGGAGGATTTCTGACCCCTGCAGTAAGAATAGTGACCATATGACTACTGTGATGGCATGGCTCCCAGTGGTTGAGGATCTACACAAGTGTCATAATGTCAGAGGCTAGAATGGAGCTTTGATTGCTTAATGTTTACCTTTGCCATCAGCCTGGACAGGTGCACCCTTAGGTGGCATGGTGTTTTCTGCCACTTGAGTCTTGGGTTGGGTTGGAGTGGAATGAGATTGATATCCTTTAAGATGCAACTTATCTCTTTCCCAACTAGGGTCTCTTCTTGATATTGTCTTCCAGGAAATCACACAAGCATGATGTCAGTGTCTTGTTTTATATGCTCAGCTCCTCTTGCTTACCTTGCTTTCTTGGATATCAAGAGGCTTGACTGCTCTTGGATCATTATTTCATCCTTCATATTTACCTTTACTTTGTGGGCCTGCCCAGTCATCAGTGTGAGTATGGTCATAATGGGAACATCTGACATTTATCCTGGAAAGTTTTTGAAGTTGGGCATGGATGAGCTTTTGAAGGACTTCTTTGCTGAGGTCAACATCATCCCTCTCCATAGAAAATGATCAGACTGCTTGTCCATGTTCAGGGAAATGCTTGGTGTAATGGTTTTTCAATCAGAGGTTCAAAATGATGTGAATACAAGTGTAATGGTCTATAGATACTCTGATAGATTGAGATGTTCACTCTATGATGCCAAGTAGAGGAAGGAAGTGATCTCAGGCCACCAAGGTATGTATGGTATCATAGTGTCATCCTAGATGAGAACAACACCATTATTACCAGAACCCACAGCAGAGCTTAGTCCAGATAGTATGGCCCCCTTTGACCCATGCTTGAAGGTGGAACCTCAATTAATAATGAACAATAAATGTGAAGGCATGCTCATCACAGTGTATGCTCTGGCATCATGTGATGAAGCAGGCACCTCAGACCTGTCTCAGTGTGAATGCTGTCTCAAACTTTGCAGCTGAGTAGATAACAATAGGGAAGTGGGACAATGCCAGGGCATTTGCTCCTCACCATTTTGCTTCACCATTGTCCTTCCCCTTTGGGCAAGGAGTTCACATGGTTTCAAGTATTGGACCAGATCAACAATCACTCTGCCACATGGTTTCTGGTCCAACTATCTATCTAATATTGGCAGAATGCTTGGATGTGTCTGCCAACCCACTCTTTAGAGAAATTCCACTTGAAACCTATCCCCTCACATTAATGTTGACATCCAAACTACAGCATGGCACACACATTGGGCACCCCCAAGCTTCATGAACACAGCCACAAGAGGCTCCAAACCCTGGCAAAGGTATGTCATATTCCTGCATCCAGAATGCATCATGAGAACTGATGATCACTCTGTCCTACAGGTTGAAGCTGTTCATGTAATGGGCATGAACAATGACATCATCTGGAGACTGTTGAAGAAATATCCTGCCAGTGTGCCAGATCCTGAGTATGGGTCTCCCATGTCCCCACCCAAGCTTGTATACTTACCAAATTGCACTTCAGTGGAAGTGTGACCACCAACCCATCAGCCTCAAAGGCAGGTCTGAGTTGTGATATAGATGAGACATCCCACAACAGAAGAACCCCATGCTCAGCAGTTCCACAAGCCTTCATCTCCCCTATGAATTTGCAAGGTATGTGAATTTCCTGTCTTCATATGCAATGTCAGCAACCTTCACTCACTGACTGGTTTTCTGCACTAGGTGGAGATCTAGCACTCAAAGCCAGTGAGTCATGAGGGTTGTTTCATGTGATAATGACAAATTCACCTGCTCTAGGCCAAGATACAAACAATGTACCTCAGACTGGGCCAACTCAGCATGATGTTATAGATGTCTTACAAAGGTACAAAACATGCATGAATGAACTCCCAACATTCCATGCCTGCATCAAAGAGTGCCACCTTCTTCTCTGGCACACCAAGCAGCTGGTAAACATGGTTAAGGAAATGGCATGCCTGTCATATCCTGGGTCCACAAGTCCAACTCTGGCCCTCTGATGTTACTCTGATAACAACTCTGTCCAACTCCGGTCCAATTTCCTTTTATACCTATGCTATGCTTTAACATTCCATTCCATTACAATATGCTCCATTCTGTTACATTCCATTTTATTACATTACATTACATTCTATCCATATTGATATTAGTTCCACTACTTAGACTCCTCCATGCAGTATCAACTGTGGAGCACAGCTCTGCAGCACCTCCAGTACATCTCCTACCTGACCTCCAAACTCCTTAGTCATCTGATTTCTCCATAGTATATAAACCCCATACTCCAGCATGTAAATACCTCAGTTTGAATATCAACAAAACTTGACTACCTCTCCTCCAACTTGAACCTTGATGGTTCTTCTCTGACCTCTGACCCTCCAACCTATTCCACTCCATAAATCTGGAACCAGAACTCATGCAAGGGCACACCACATATGGTGAAGCCAAGTTCCATCTGACCAAACTCTGAAGTTCTGGAGTTTCTCAGAGTTAGTTTGACCTAGTTTAACAGTATATTTGAACTGCCACTTGCAATGAAGTCCATGTACACCAATGGCCACTAGAGTCACTCAAGCCCACACTCAGGCCATCACCAATGCCCCTTTGTCTCCCTGCTACAACCCCCTAAATGCCTTTGGCAACAGTTGGCAAGGCCCAGACCTCATCGAACAATTCCATAGCTTCTCTGCTAGACAAAACCCTGGTTCCACATCCCAGGGACCACCTCCTCCCCCACAAACCCCCACTCCTGGAGCTCACATTGAAGAGCTTCTGGATGACCCCAGCACCCCACACACTCTGCCCCCATTTCACACTCTGAGTAACCACAATGACCCCAGAGATCCAGATGAGCCTGGAGAAGATCCCTCCAATGGTGACTTCAATTTCCAAGGGGACGACTTAGATCCTGAATCCTCTGGAGACAAGCAGATCCTGCATGACACCCTTGCCAATCTGGCAAATGCCATCCATGGCCTCGCGCACTCCTCCTGCTGCAAATCCTCCAAAACCTCACAGTGGACCAAAGTCTGAGAACCAGACCAGTTTGATGGGATGGAATCCTGCAAACTCTGGGTCTTCCTGGTTCAATGTGAACTAAACTTCCAAGATCACCCCAAAGCCTTCACCTCTAACTGTGCCAAGGTCACCTTCGCCCAGTCCTACCTCAAGGGCATGGCGTTGGAATGGTTTGAACCAGACCTCCTGCAGATGGAGGATCCTGCACTCCATTCACTCTGGATGAACAACTTCAAGGAGTTCATCCTCAAGCTCCAAACCAACTTCAGACCACACAACCCCATTGGAGATGCAGAGCACCAGCTTGATCACTTGGCCATGAAAGATGGTCAAAAGATCAATAAATATGTCGTGGAATTCAACAGGATTGCTTCACAAGTTCTGGGCTACAGAGATGGTGCCCTCTGGCATTATTTCTATAATGGCCTCCTGGACCATATCAAGGACAAGATCTCACATGTCAGAAAGCCCTCCATGCTTGTAGACCTCCATCAACTTGCTCATGCAATCGATGTGCACTACTGGGAGCACAAGTTGGAACTGAATCATCAGACGAAGCCTTCTTCCAACCCTCTGAAGTCCAACAAACCCCCCACCACCTCTGCTGGCTCCTCCAGCTCCTTCAAGGAGTCCAAGAGTAAATCTGCCAGCACCTCCAGCACCTCCAGAGCATCTGCTCCTCCTAAGCTGGACTTGTCATCCAAGCTTGGAAAGAATGGCAAGCTCACAGCAGCAGAGCACAAGCGCCACTTCAATAACAACTTGTGCATGTTTTGTGGTCAAGCTGGCCACATGGCCAAAGAATGCTCAAAGTCTACCTCTCAAGTGGCCAAGGCTTGCATGACCAAGACTGCAACTCCAGAAGCTAAACCGGAGGCCTCCTCAGAGGTGAAAAAATAGTCAGCAGCCTCCGTGACTTCACATGGACTGGAGGTTGCATTGACTCTTCCCATGCTTTAAAGGAGATCTGACTCAATGCATCCACTCTTTCTGACCCCAGATCACTTATGCCCTCCATCTCTCTGATATCATATGAAATCCCTTCCTTCCCCACATTGTTAGACTCTGGCTCCTTTGATTGTTTCATAGATAGCAAATTTGTCAATAAGCATGGACTTTCTCCTTACTCTGTTCCTCCACTCCAACTCCATCTCTTCAACAGAACCTCGAACTCCACAATCACTCAAGCCATCAACCTCTCCATCCACTTCGAAACTGGTGACATCACTCTGATGACATTCTATGTCACTCTGCTGAATGACTCTTGTTTCCTTGTGCTAGAACACAACTGGCTTGCCTGCTACAATCTGTTGATTGATTGGGTCTCAAACAGTATCTCATTCTGCTCACCTGGACAAGCCATGCCCACAACTCTGAGCTTATCTCTGCAGCCTTCATCTCCAACTCCTACAGCTGACCCTGTCCCCTCCAATCCACCACATTTCTCTGACTGCAAGGCTCCACCAATCATGCTCATCAGCACTCCAGCCTTTGCTCTTGCCTGTCATCTAGAGGGCTCTGTGCAGTTCAGTCTGCAACTCTGCCCTCAGGAGAGCAATCTCCACTCCGCCTCCACTGCTTCTGAATCAGTCAATCTTTCTGGAGTCCCTCTGGAGTATCATGACTTTGCAGATGTGTTCAGTAAAAGCAAGGCCTCCACCCTTGCTCCACACTGCCCATTCAATCTAAAAATCAATCTGGAAGAAGGTGCATCCCCTTCGATAGGCACCACATACTCCCTTTCCCCTTCTGAACTTGAGTTCCTTTGAGTGTTCCTCAATGAACACCGCTCCATGGGCTTCATCTGCCCATCGTCCTCTGCTCACACCACTCTGGTCCTCTTTGTCCACAAGAAGGATGGTTCACTCCACCTTTGCATCAACTTCCAAGGCCTCAACAAGATCACAAAAAAGACCACTATCTGCTCCCCCACATCTCTGATCTCCTAGATGCTCCAAGCTGTGTGAAGATCTACACCAAGCTCAACCTCTTGCATGCATACCACTTGGTCTGCATTGCTGAAGGCAATGAATGAAAGACTTCCTTCTGGATGTGCTATGGATCGTATGAATGGCTTGTCATGCCATTTGGACTTACCAACACCCCCACAGCTTTTCAGTGGTTCGTTAACTCCATCTTCACAGATCTCCTCAATGTCTCCATGATTGTGTATTTGGACAATATCCTCATCTTCTCTGCTGACCATGCATCCCACAAAGAGCATGTCTGGGAAGTTCTCTGGCAACTCTGGAAACATGGACTTTACACCAAACTGGAAAAATGCGAATTCCATATGGACTCCATGGAATACCTCAGATACCAGCTGTCTCCCTCCGGACTGTTCATGTCCCCAGAGAAAGTGAAAGTGATCCAAGACTGGCCTGAGCCCCAGAAAGTCCAAGACATCCAATTCTTCCTCAGATTCACAAATTTCCACCGTCATTTCATCCACAACTACTCTGGTCTAGTTATTCCGCTCACCCACCTCACCCACAAGGAAACTCTGTGGGACTTCAACAACGCATGTCACTCTGCCTTCCAGCATCTCAAGAATGCTTTTACCTCCACTCCCATCCTTACCCACTGTGTCCCCGACACTCCACTAATCGTCGAGACAGACACCTCCAACTATGCCATCGCTGGCATCCTTTCTCTCCAGTGCCCAGATAAAGAAGTCCAGCCCGTTGCTTTTTACTCCTGCACCCTTTCTGCCCTGGAGCTCAACTACAACACCCATGACAAGGAATTGCTTGCCATCCATGAGTCCTTTCAGACTTGGCAGCACTACCTTGAGGGTTCTGGTACTCCAGTTGATGTTGTCACCAACCACAAGAACCTAGAGTATTTCACTACCATGAAACTCCTGACCTGTCATCAAGCCTGCTGGTTGGAGTTCCTCTTGCAGTTCAACATGGTCATTCACTTCCACCCCAGACGCTTGGGTGCAAAACCTGATGCCCTCACTAGACAATGGGACATCTATCCCAAAGAGGGGGATAGGGATTATGCCTGCATCAATCCCCACAATTTCTGATCTGTTTTCACCCATGAACAACTTGCTGCATCACTCTGGGCAACATATCTAGCAGCTCCAGTCCTCCAGGCTGGTTCGCTGTTCAATATTGAATCCCTTCACAGTGACATCCTCTCTACTCTCCCCTCTGATCCCATCACCTCCATCCATCTGTCCACCCCTGAACCCTCTGACTCCCATTGGACCATTGACTCTGAAGATTTCCTCTGGCTGGATGACTGCATCTATGTTCCCAAGGCCAACAACCTCTGTCTCCACATCCTCTGATACAAACATGACCATCTGTTCTCCAGACATTTCAGACAGAACCAGACACTAGAACTCATCTGATGTGAATACACCTGGCTGGGCATCTGGACCTTTGTCAAGGAATATGTTTCCTCTTGCAACTCCTGTGCTCACACCAAAGTTCCCAGACACAAGCCCTATGGGCTCCTCAAACAACTCCCCATCCCTGAGAAGCCTTGGAACCCAATCTCCATGGACTTCATCAAACAACTCCCCACATCCTCTGGACACACCACTATCCTTGTTATCATAGACCATCTATCCAAACAATGCATATTCATCCTGACAGACAACAAGGTAACATCTCTGGAGTTAG
>JBBPKF010000254.1:0-14629 GCA_038089175.1 Binderoboletus segoi | reverse complement strand
GACCTTTGGGCACATCGTCGGTGGCTATGATGCTGGGTACTACGGGTGCGTCTATTCTTTGTACGTTCGCTGCGGGACCCTGGGCTCACTCTCTCCTGTGTAGGTACACCTACTCGCTGGTGTTCGCCGCGGACATGTACGCCACGGTGTTCAAAAAGGCTCCGTTGGATCCCGAGCTGGGGAAACTGTATCGCGACAAGATCCTCCTCGTGGGCGGCAGCCGGGACGATATGGACTCTCTCAAGGTGCGTCGCGCGCCGTGCATTCGGATCGTCCTCTGATGGCTGTCTCTCCCTATTGTGTGCAGGACTTTTTGGGACGCGAACCGAACCCGAAGGCGTTCATTGAGGAGATCGAGCGGGATGGGCAGCAGGCAGGGAGTGGGAGGTTATGAGACGAAGACAGGCTGGAGTTGGTAGGCCGTGTAGGACACCGACGAAACGATCTGCGAAATGGGTGCTGCTGATTGCAAACGACAACCTCATCCCTAGGCGGTGTTGTGCTGTTAGCCGTTCCTGAAAATCTTTGTGGTACGGAGTCAAATTGGCCATATCCGGCGAAGGAGAAACACACGATCGTAACATTTCGCGGATAGACGAGACGGACATGGGCATAGGTAGCGGAAACAAATATCTGAGCCAAAGTTCAAACCACCTGCATACTGGACACGCTGGTTTTGACCCAGACACATTTTAACCTCACCTCTTCTATCATCTCCTACATCACAAAAATTGCAGCGACAAGACATATAGCCATGTATGGAAGTATCTCTGTCATCCCGTCCAGAGTGACATGTTTGGAACGCCCGACACCCCGTTGCTGAGATACGAAAATGTCTAGGTACTCCCCAAGTCAGTTAGAATCTGTCAAACTTGAAGTAGAACTGAGATCAGACAAAACTGGGTTCAGCATGGGAAAAATTTCGGAGCTGCCGCTGCGTGCACCATTCACCCGCGCCCAGACAACCCAGGCTGTGTATCGTGCTTCGCATGTTGCAGAATTTGCGATCTTAGTGACATTCGGCACAAATATATGTACTGGATGACCCAGGCGGCGATCTAGACGACTGCAATAGTGCGGCGTACCACGGAACTCTAGATTAATGGATCGATGATACAAGCTCAGAGAAATGTTTCGGTACTGGGTAGCGGTGTTTTGCAGATGGAGAGGTTTGATATGACATCTAAGTATACGCGTCGTGGGCTGGAAGGAGCGGTCAACAGAGGTGTCGACATGGCTGTTGGAGATCAGCCCGTCGTAGCGTACACTCCCCATTCCTTTACGCTACCCTCCTTATTTGGACACTACTGTTACTTAGTCGTCCCCCTTCGTTCCCACTTTCGTCCAGTCTCGTACCACGTCGACTGGAGGTAAGCCACACTTACATGCTCACTACATTCCATTACTCACGTAGTACAGTCCTTACGGACTCGTGTTACAGATCGACCGTCCTTTCACAATGGCAAGACAAAGCGACGATTTTTTTTCGTAGAGGGAAACATACTAGTTTCGAGAGAGGGTGTGAGGTCACTGGACGTCCCGAGTAGATGTAAGCTCGAATCGACGAATGAGAGCAAATTAGGACTCAGCAGGTGGCCAGTCCGAGTCATAGCTGTTCATGCAGCCGGCACCACGGCCGGTTCAGAGACGAGGTAGAGGGATGCGATGACCTCAGGAGAGAATCCCTCACGGATCGGACACTGCTTGCCGGTCGCATTTTCAGACGTGTGGAACAGCAAGTACTAGTAGACGTTGCGCGCCTATCGCTCTCTGGGAGGGTGCTACCGCGGGCGTCGGTGATCTGCCCCACGGTAACAAGCTTGTCATTCTGTCCCATCGCATCCAGAGTGACCTTATTTGTTCACTTCCCATTGAGTCTGGTGGCTAGCTTTGTTTGAGCCTGGTTGATGTCGAAGTTTGACGATGAGCGGAGTTGGAAAAGTCACCTATAGTGAACCAGCGGGGCCGATATGTTGGAAGGTAACTGCGCAGCTCGAGGGGGTTGATTACGGG
The DNA here is from genome assembly GCA_038089175.1 of Binderoboletus segoi. Lineage (NCBI taxonomy): Eukaryota > Fungi > Basidiomycota > Agaricomycetes > Boletales > Boletaceae > Binderoboletus > Binderoboletus segoi. Next base: position 12,616 of record JBBPKF010000254.1, on the reverse strand, counting down.
TGTGAGGATCATATCGGTACGGTTCAGCTTGCTCAGGCGAGGAGAGCAAGTAAGAGAGGATCTGGCAGGAAACAGGGATGGAGCTAATGGACCCTGACGGACACGCACGGAAGTGAGAGGCTGTGGCACCTGGACGCACCCACACCTTGATCCTCCTTACAAATAAATTCCATCCTCCGCGCTGCTATCGCGGTGGTAACCCTGCCCATTGCCAGGTGTTTCAAATCGAGAAGTCGAGCGGGATGAGGAATCGTCGGAAGGTAAGTCAGCAGGCTAATACGAGACGGGCGAACTTGATCAGTGTGGGAACAAACTCCAGGTTAGGGCGATGAACATTTTTGGCCGTTGAAGGGGGTCCCATTGCAGGATGGGGAACGGGAGGGTAGGTTGTAAGACGGATGGAGGTCTGCCAGGTGGCTAAGGCTATAGGATACCGCTGAAACGATCTAGCGCGGTATTGTGGCATTCTGTCGCGCCCGAGACGGTTACGCAGCTGGTCGCGGTCTGCTCGCCTTATGTTGGGAACCGTTAATGCTTCCACCCTGCAATGCATGCTAGATCATGCCTACGAGGCGTGAACATGCAGCTGACCGTTCCTTCAATATGGATGCGAATTGCGCACCAGGCAGAAGGGAAGCAGCGGCGACCATAACATTTCATAAATAAAGTTCACGGAACGAAATAGACAGATACGTAGCTGTTAGCAGCTGAGATAAATATCCGGGTCATAGTTTATGCTACATGTTCCTCCATCCGTTGCATTCCCGGGTCTGCTGGTTTCTATCCCGACCCCGATTTGTTCAAACCTTGCCATCCCCATCGTCTCCCGAAACTTCAAGTCCGAGTTAAACGGCCTCTACATCTGAATCCCCACCCCCCTCCGTGATCTTGCGCGCGCATATCATTTCAGACAGGGCCGCGTTTCGACATATAGTGGGCCGTGATTCGATTCCCTGCCAGCGATTACGAACCTCTTGATCATACAGTTCTCGGATGCCGATAATGAATCGAGGTATCATGATGGATATGGGCACGTAACTGAACAAGGACATGCAGAGCATTAGATCACTGGGCGCCATAGCCAGATTGGACAATGAGTAGAAAATCACGTTGACCACGTTCCTAGGGGTCCAAAAAAGAGTATCCATTTTGTTAGCTTTGTGTATGTGCCTGAGAGTAAGATGGATGCGAGAACACCCCACTAACAAACGGAAAAAAAGAGGCATGGAAAATGACTCACGCAGCAAAATATATGCCCCCGTCATTGACAAGCAGTTTCACATAATGGTTGGGCCACCACCGTTTGGTTACTTTATACATTTCGACCGACTGCTTCAAGGTCGAGATGACGGCGAGAACCAAAAGTATAACACCAAGAACAAATCTTGGGACTTGATCATAAATGAAAATGAGAAAGGGCATATTGATACCCGCTTCAATGCAAACCGTGAGATTGAAGACTTGGAAAGTTTGAGAACCTGGAGAAAAGCATAGGATGTCGATAAATTGCCACCAATGTGAGATACTGGTTATAAAATATAATGCAATTTGACTCAGAACATACATACCTGTATGGTAAAAATAAATCCACTGAATAACAAATGAAACGATGACTTGTGCTAGTAGGATTGACAAGAGGGTATAAAGGATTGTTTTGGATCTACTCCACATTGCATATACCCGCAGGATCATCACCCCTGTAGTTTGATCCTAGTTAAAAAACACAATCAACAAGGGCCATAACTCACAATCAGCAGCAGTAAGGAATATTGGATACATCCAAGAGGCTACTCGATTCATCACAATACCTTCAAATGTTTATGTTCACACTAGTGAATAGTACAGTGTAGATGACTTACATTCAATTCTAAACATACAAATGCTGTTGGATCTTGATTATACACCATGCAATTAGTGATACACTCTGATACATGGCATACAACAAACATAAACCCACATAGCCCAACCAAGGCCAAGGACTCGAACCTATAAAGATGTCAAGTCAATGAGGCACTGGCAAGTTGAAACATGTTGAAAGCCTATACATACCAGAACAAACACTGCAGAGACCCAGGACCAGGATTTGCACTGTGGAATTGTCAGAGACTGGTTACTTGCTTGGTAGTTGTCTTTATACCCAAACATAGTCCACCTTGAAACATTATCAGCCAAAAACAATACAGGAACCAAAATGATGTATGTCACACCTCTCTGGGAAGGGTGAGAACTGCAGTGGTCAGACCGAATTTTTGTTAGAAAAAGAAGGATGTTTACACAGAAGTGTTGCTTACAGTAATCATATATTACAACAATGACTCCGACAACTGAATTGACATATAAAGTCAGTCATCCGCCACTAGCGAAGCCAGAGATGCTATTGCAAGTGGCCATACCAGATACGTGGTCATTTTCCTGGAGAACTCGCAAAGTAGACTGTAAGCTGGAGAACATGGCGATACCAGAATAAAGGGTCGGGGAAAGTGGGGTTGACACGACTTCCACTGCCGGGTCCTTGTTACATGTACTTATACCTTCTACACAACACGTCAACTATTTGCCTTCCACGGCAAGTCCATAACAGTCTGATACTTAGGTGATAGTCGACAGAAGTAGACAAGTGGCAGGACTCGGAGGCAATGCAGAAGCGTCGTTAAAATAACAACACACTAACAGCAAGAGATATTTACATCAGCGGCATTGATTAATGGGCACCCCGATCGTCGGCTTACTAAATACTTCCTGATCGGTCACAGTACATGTTGCGCATTAGCGTGGGAGCTCCAGGACGCTGCGAACACCAACGAAGGACGCTGTTACCCATGTCGTTCTGAACCGAGGTTCATATGCAGTATATTGAAACAGGTGACGGTAAGGTATTTGGGGCCTGAAATCTCATGTGACTGGTCCAACTGTTCGATCCAACTTCCATCAACAAAGCCGCAGCATCAAGATGAGGAACGATGGAAGCGATAGCCTTACCCCAATCATGCCCCTGGCAATGCCCGGTATCGCCACTTACAGTGCTGAAACATCATGATCCGCCTCGTCGGCCTTCTCCGCACAATGTACAGGCTCTCACGCTCCTCCACTTCTGACACCCCATTTAATCCTCCTTCTTATCTGCTGGTACCGAGGGATCGGCGGGTACGTCAAATCATCTCTTTCCTTTGTTGACCCCGTTGCATGGCGCTATATCAATCGAAAACATTCGATCTGGTGGGAAATGCCTTGTGAACGACTCATGTGGTGCGCAGAAGCCTCCCCAGGGTGAAGGACTTCAATCCTTCCTTAAATGCTTCTCTGTCTTCAAAGGGCCGGCGCAAGCGAATTGTTCTTGCAAACTGCGTCTTACCACAACAGTTTCTGACCTGACCTCGGGGGCAGACCTTCTCGCGCTGCGAACACATTATATTTTGATCGTTGCGTGCATCAAGGGAGCGCACTTTGTACCGCTTCAGACAGCACAGGGTGGCCGAGTATTCTGTACAACGCCGATAAGCAGACCACATGGGGCATTTATAGACAGAAAGGGAAGCCGTTCAAGCCAACTTCTCAGCTCAGTACCGAACCGAGGGAGTCTGGCCGTTAATTTCCGCACTGAATTAAATGTGTTCTTGACCTAACCGTACTCATCGGCCGGCAAAGTTCGATGTGCGGTCTTCGCCATCGCGCCATTCGGCGGTGCGTTGGCGGAAGCTGATCTGTCGCTGTACGACACAGGGAAACCTTGCGTGTTTGCGTTGGCTGCGGATGTCTGAACCCTAATTGCGCCGACATGCTGGCGGGAGCCGGGCCAATATTGGCCCGAGCGAAGTAGCCCCACTTTCTAGATATAAGGCACACCGTCGGAAGCCTCCCACACTCCAGAATGACTTTGATCGCGATCAACACTGCCTTAATGTGCCTACTCGATCTAAATTACCACCTGTCAGTCAGAGAAACTGGTTCAGCATGTTCATTTTTAACATCCGGTATCTCATACAACCGGACGATGAATTCATCAGAACCAAGCGGGCGGACACGATATCGCGTTTGGCTGGCCGATGAGGGAGATGTTTATACTTACAAGAACACGACGGAGGACAAAAATGGCGGGGCTAGGGTGTCCTAGCGTCCTTGGGGATGAGTGTGTGAATGGCAGCTGCCTATCGAGTGACGGTCTCGATGAATGAGAACACTCGAAACGAATGCAGGAGGAACCTTTCGGACAATTCGGGTGAGCTTGGGCAGTGATGTCGTGTGGACGGCGAGGAATGACCACACATCTGACCTGTGCATGACGAACCGCCCAGACGAAACATTCGGGAAAAGCGATGGTCTTGCAAGATGAGGCGCATCTCTGTTACGGAGGATGGGTGACAGGTCTCAGGGGCGAGCGAGAGATTACTGGCTGCTTTGCGAGATGAATCAAGGAGGACTCGCTGGCGAGTCGGTAGGCACTTCCACAACGTCAGTTGTTCGACTGACAACACAAAAGGTACGAATGCAGTGACGTGAGCATTGGCGACGAACTTAGTGCGACGCGCGTCGTATCATCGCGTCAATAGTAGCCCAGCTTTCTCGTTCTTGTTAGGTCTACTGTCTGGTTCGATTTGAGCCCGGCCCTTGGTGAGTCTGATAACTATCCGAGTCCCCCAGTCTCACCTACACTAACATAACCAAAAAAAACAGGGGTTAATACAAAGTCGACGAATTGATGGGGGAGGGCAAACTCAGGAAATGCGCGTATGGCGGTTTGGGGGGAGGCAAAGAAGATCTTGGTGGCGGAGAGCAGGTTTGGCTGCGGGACGGGCGGGGTCTACAAAACGGTCTGGCAATGAAGAAACACGGAGCGGCGTGACCGACCACAGCAATATGATGCTGCGGACCCACGGGCGAATGCGCGAGGGCCAGACGAGAAAACGAGACGGACGGCGATGGACTCAAACTCGAACCCTGAACGTCGACAGGGGCACGTGAGAGTCGCCGAGACGATGCTCACGTCACTGGTACTGGCAGCACTACTCGCTAGTGGCCTCAGTTGATGCGTATGTTGAATTCCGCTCTCATGACGAACGCAGCGCGTCGCCGCCCCTAGCGCGACAGAGAATGCTTATGTCAAGCAACTTGCATCCAATACATGTGCGCGCACGCACAGTTGCCTACCGTGAGGATCCGACCGTACATGATGGAGCATCATCACGTTACGTCAACGAAATTCGAACCATTTGCCACCCTGACAACTCCGGATGGTTTAGAGCTCGGAGGTCGTTCGGTAGCCACAATTTGACTTTGATCTCAATGACGATTAGCGATGCGCCACCGCAGGGACTTGAGTCCTTCGGGTCGCAATGCGGAACACCGATTTGTTCGTGTATGCTGCGAACATGTAAAGCTACGGTGTTCAAAAAAATTGCAGCCAGACACCAAATGAGGAGACTATACCGCAATACGATCCACATCACTGGGGGAAGACGGGAAAGACAGAGTTTGCCAAGCTCCTTCATATGGTCGTCGACCGCGTCAAGCAGCCCGGGGCCAACGAGGGCACTGCATCAAGAATTTGTACCCTTCAATATCAATGATGACATGCCTGCCTGCGGGTCGAGTCGATTAAGGAATAACACCGTCAGTCAGTGGAAATGACGGCCCAAGAAACAAGGATGTTTATTTCTGAACCTCTGGCTTCCCATGGGATGAAACGATGGGTCGATTTGAATACAAGGCATTGGATAAAATACCATGTTTCGCTTTTACACGAGGCGCGTGCGCCCGCACCGAATCTGACGGCCGTTGAAGGGGATACGACCCGCGTGGCATTCGGATCACAGAAGGGACTGCCCTGTCGGCCGTAGAGGGAGGATATATCGGGGGTAGCCGCATATCAACAGATCTCTGAGGCGAGGGAGTTTTAGGTTTCGATCTGGCAGACCATGAGGATTCCAGACGCATGGAATGATGGCGAAGGGTCAGAAGGGCTCTTCGGACCGCTTGTACAAGGTTGGGCAGTGGGGTTTTGTATATGGCAAGGTCAGGTATCACGATATACGTCCATTCTGGGAATGTGTCAGGAAGGGTATGGCGAGGTCAGGATAAGTGATCACCTTGCAATACAAGACACTCGTTCTCTTGTAGAGGGCGGGACACTAGTTCCGGGGAAGAGTGCGGTGTTACCGGACGCTGTGGACACGGATGTTAGTAAAAGGACGAGAAAAAGCGAAGGGACTCGCTGGCTTGTCGGTTTTGGGCGCATCTATGGTGTCGGCACTGCGCCCAACGACGAGACCGATGGCCGCGGTCATCTTGGAACGAAGTCTCCTACGGATGACACATGACTTGCTCGTCGCCTTTTTGGACGTGTGGTAGAGCACGCTGACGTTGCATCTGCCACTCTCTGCGAGCGCGGCGACACGAGCACTGGCGATCTGCCTCGCGGCAACAAACTTGGCATGTTGCCTTATCGCGTTCATCGCGACCCGGGTTTCCCGTTCCCGGTTCCGACTTATGTCTGGTTTTGTTGGAGCCTCGTCGACGTCGAGCTTTGACCACCATCCCTTTGCCTTTGTGCGAGCACGGATGACGCCAGTAGCGAGGAGGGGGTTGACGGGAACAAAGTCGATCGGTTCGTGGAGGATGGCATTGGGAAAGGCGCGGATGGTAAACTGGGGGCAGACAAAGGAGGGTAGGTTGCGGAGGGCGAGTTTGGCTGCGGGATGGGAGGGGTCTATGAAGCGACCACGGTCGAGAAAGTACGGACTGGCATGGCCGGGGGCGGTGTAGCGGACCTGCGTGCGGGTGAGCGGGCATCAGGCGAGGAAAAGAAACGGACGTTGATGGACTCAAACGGACGCGCTCGCGGCAGTCGACAGAGCCGGAGCATGGCCGAGGACAAGAAAGGCGCACCGGAATAACTCAGAGGGGGGTCAAGTAACCATACATGGTCATGGCTGGAGGGGTTGATGACCTGCGTTCAGCGTATGTGCGGGGTTGCATCTCCCTCAACCAATGCAGCCTGCCCGGGTCCCCGAACAAGCCTAACACTGTCCCACAACACGAAAACGAGGACGACTTTACCGGAATCTCCCATTTCGGAGGCGAAGATGGCCAAGAGCGCGGCCAGTGCGAAGAAAGCATGTCATGACCGGGTTCACTGAGGGTAGTTCTTGGACGACGTCAGGACCATCGGCATCAAAGAACGCGGTACACCTTTGGCGCTTAAGGAGGAGCATATCAAGTGCGGCATGCAGATTGACGACGACATTTAAATTCGCGACTACACACTACAGGTATGCCTGTTGGATTTGTTACTCCTGATCTAGATATTACGATAGCCTCCATGTGGATTATAACCCCGGTTTAGACACTTGCTAAAGAATACTTCGCTGTGTTTGTCGTCGTCCCTGCTATTCTCGAACAATATCAGAACTTCCTTCGCAGGGGTAAACCCCAATGCGCGGGATGTCTAGAAACTTGGCGAGTCATTTGTGCCATGCTCTACGAATACGTTTCGATTGAGTGACTGACAAGTACTTGCAAAACCCAGCCATACGCGATCCAGGAAAAGAACACCGAGCATGAGTCGGGTTTCGTCAGGTCTTTCCCTCGCTGTACAACGTCGTGACATCACGTACTTCCGTCGAACATGCTCGCACTGGAAATTCAGGTGCCAATATTCGCATGTAGCCGTCGTTTTCCGTTGCAACCGGTGCCTGGTTTGGCTGGAGCCTCGTCGACGTCGAGTTTCGACCACCATCCCTTTACCTTCGTGCAAGTATAAACGAGGTCAGTGACAAGAAGGGGGTTGATTGGAACACAGCGTGGAGGGTGGCGCTGTATAGTGAACCAGGGACATACAGAGGATGGCAGGTTGGGAACGGCGAATTTGGCAGCTGGGTAAAAGGGGTCTATAAAGTGGGCATGGTGTAACCGACCTGCACGCGAGGAGGGCCGAGCAAGGAAAGAGAGACGGACGTGGCGGGACTCAGACGCACTCGCGGCAACCGGCGGATTCGGGAACATGGACTCTTGGGCCGAACCCAATTTACTCTACACCACCGACCTCATCACATATCGCGAGTCATCCTCATAAATCCATTCCTTCAGTAAACCGCCACCGTCGGGAAGATCTCCATTAACCTGTTGCAGTCTGGATGAAACCCTCGGTCGACAGTGAGAAAGGAAATGGAAAGCCGTCAACAAGACCTTCGCTCCGCACTGACAGGAAGAGGCGAGGACATGGATGATCAGCAGAAGCGGAAGAATTGTGCGGACGGACCGGTGTCATGTTTTCCTCGCCGGGTGACGAAGAAACGATCGAATATGACTCGAAGTGTTACCAATGGCTCGGATGCTGCCGATTCGAGATGGATTGGCCGGGTATTCGAAGAGTGCCCGAAGTTCGTACGCATACAGTCTATCCGGACATTAAAACCCCATCTTTTACACTTGGTTTAGAGCTGGGCTTGTTCGAACGACCTGACTGCAAAGCTTGTCCTCTTGCATCCACGTCTCTACGAGGGCGAATTCACGCATTGGACCTCATTGCCCATCTCCGGGTCGTCTGCATCTTCAGACCCGTGTCGTTTAGCCCGGTAGATCCGCTGACCTTCGTTGAACCCGTGAGAGTCCTGTGCTTCCGAAGGGGGATTGCAGAGTGCTGTAACGATGTGCTGGATGATAGTAGCGTAGTCGAAGCTGCTTTCGCGGGGGGGGTTACCTTCCGTATCTGTGTACAAGGGCAAAACGATTTCCCTTCGGAGGTCCTCGAGAAGAGGAACGAGGGGGTGGAAATACGCCAAGGCATGCTTTAACACTAATGGGCACCATGTCAAATCGGACTGGATCGTGATTGTTTTGACGGTTGGTTCGGGGGTATCGAAGAGCCTGTCGAAACACTCTGCGAAGGCTTCACTTTGCCAGTTTGTTCAAACATAACACATAACCCAAGGAGGACGTAAAAAAGATTCTACGTCGTGGAGCTTGGTATGGACCATGGGCCACTTTGGACCTGCCATCGTGAGTTCGGCGGACATCCAGGACCAGCTTCCCTGCGCCTTATTGTCAGTTTGGTCTATTTCATGCACAAAACCTGAACTTACAATGTGATGCAATGGATCCAAGTCGTCTGTACCGCGAGTGTCCCTGTCAAAATGCGGAGCACTCAAGACCACAATCTCGTCGTCCTGTGTGAGTAACGACACTGGAGTCAATACCGGCGCTGCGCCCACTGACTCGCGATTCTTGACGAAGACATGATCCTCCGACTTGGCAAGGCTTTGAGGCGGGACATTGGTTGACGGCATATCAGAGCCCGACCCTTCGGTGGTTATCAGGAGAAGAACACGCCACTGAATGCCCTGTATCCTCTTCTTCAACAACTGACAACGACGAGACGGCAGATGGGCCATCCGTTCCTCGTGACAACTTCACCCTTCAACTCGCCAGGTGAGGAGAAGATTCGCGAGACTGACGCCACGGTGTGCGATCTCGCGAGCGTCCTTGTGTGCTAGATTTTGATTAGAACCGTGAAAGGACGTCTTTGAAAGATAGCAAGCTCACCGACGATGTAATTAAGAAAGGAGACGAAGAGCTCCCCGAGGGAATGGAACTCCGTGACGGGAATACCAACTGGTTCGGTACTAATGAGGCGGTATAGAACACGAAGCTAGTAGTCACGAGGTACAGTAGTAGGGTCACGTACAAGGGTTGATCTGATGAAATGTGTATTGGCTAAGATTTCCTGACAGGCGATAAGCAGAGTCCTGACTTGCCCCTCGTAAACCAGTGATGGGACACCTTGGATTCTTTTTTCATTCAATAAGCTAAGACGAATGGTCTTCTTGGACTCTTGACCGGACATCCAGTCGCGCAAGGTGATCCCCAATTGCTTGACCCAGTGCTCTGTATCGTCTCTCCTAACACGATACCAGTGCGAAGTCGTATCAATTCCGAGACTTGGTGGGAATCGGGGATCGTAGGAGTGTTCATAGGGTAAGCCGACCAGAATGGACAGTCATGGACGTCGAAGCCCCAAGTGGATAGTGACCTGCCGCGATCGAAATCATCATGTAGATAGAGGAGCCGAGAATACGAATAGATAGAACGACATGACGGCCATCTTGAGCATACAGCAAGCACGACAATTTCCCGGCGACTTGTAAGTAAGACTTGTTTTCGCTTGCAGATGTGGCTCTGGTGTCCACTTCACAGAATGTTGAGACATATTTCTAGTCCGACCTTGCTTCAGGCGCGTCCGCTATGAAACAGGTAATGTCTGGATTTAGTTCCGTATCACCCCCCATTAGTGGCTTTTGTGCGGAGCCGGCCAGCCGCTGCATGTTGGAAAGACAGTTCGTGATTGGCGTAAATGGCTTTACGGAAACTCACCATGCTCGACGGTTTTGACCTCCCTGTTCATAAAGTGCGCACTGAGAGGCGCTTCGCGATTGCTGGGGGCTTTTGGGTGAAGGGGCGGACGGTCCAACCACACCTCCTTGGGAGCTTCTGGGTCCCTGTAAGGCGTTTATTTATCCTTCTTCTTCGCTCCCCTCTTCCGCACCTTCCTCCTCCTGGTCGATTGCCGGTCCCCATCACGCTCATCGTCGACCGAAACTGACTCGCCAGGATGTCCCCAAACTCATTCCGGTAGTGTCCTTGATTGAGTAGTGATCTCGAGTCTCTGCAAGCGCTCCTAGAGATGTCCTGAACAACAGCTCGTCGGGGAAGAGAAATTTGGAGTTCTGCATGGTCTGCATTATAGGAGTAGACGAGGGCCTAATGACCGTATTCGGGGGGTTAAACTTCCTAATATGGATATGCTGCGGGGTTGTTGCGAAAAGGCAGACGCGTGATTGACGCGTTCGTTGAATTCCCCTCTCATGGCGGACTCGGGGCCTCGTCGCTCACAGCGCGACAGAAAACAGGTCAAGCCATTCGCATCCAGTACGTCTTCGCGCACGCGGGGTCGTCTCCCTCCTCATCCGAGTACAGCCAGTCAGTCCCCGCACAAGCCCAGCACTGTCCCACAACCCGACGAGGACGACCTCACAGAACTCTCCGACAGAGATGACCCCGTCGGCGACCATGACGACGCGGACGGCGAGGACGATCGCGATGAGCAAGACTTTAGCGCATTCAAATCCAAGAAACGCGCCGCTCCAGGCCGCAGGCCAAGGGGCCCAGCCAAGAAACCGCGCACCACCAAATCCACCGCCGCCCCCTCCAAACCACCCAAACCCAAGCCACGACGCGCCAAGGCAAAGGCACCCAATGGCCATTTCGATCCCACAAAGGTCGCTACAGACACCAAGATTGCCGCAGATAATCCCCTCTTCAGTACGTCCCTTACCCGTCTCTATCTTCGCTCATCTCAGCTTGCTCTACAGACACCCTACTAAATCCATCCGCTGCGCTCCAATCTACAGCAGAGGACTTTCTTCACTCGCTCTCACAAAATGCCGACGCAGCTCAGGCGGAACTCATCAACTGCATCTTGCGTGCATGCGGTTCTAATGACTCGCTCGACGCCGACCAAGTCATTGATTACGATGGCGTCGTCGATGCACTCGACAACTTTACAGAAGGTCTTAAACAGGTAACCTCTCCTCACCACATACCCGCAACCTTACTCATCTTTCATCAGGAAAATTCGCCAATATATCCCCTCACTTCCAAGCTACCTGCTTTCAAACGCTTTCGGGTGTCCCTCTCAGAGTTGATAGAGCGTCTCGTGCTGGCAGCAGCCGAACTCGGTTCACTTTACACCACCGATCTCATCACTACCCTACAAACTTGGGTCATCGCCATGTCTTCCTCTCAGATTCGTTCCTTCCGACATACTGCGACCGTCGTGGCCCTCGAAGTGGAGACCGCCCTTTGTCAAGTAGCAGCAGCCGTCGGGAAGGAAGCCGAGATCCTCGGTCGACAACGGGAAGGCGAGCGGAAACGGAAAGCCGTCAACAAATCGACCGCCGTACGCGAAAAGGACCTGGACGGCAAGGCTGCAGAAGTCCGAAAACGACGTACGATCCTCGCCGAGTACCTCAAGGAGATAGTGGATGGGTGTGCATCGTTCTCATTTATATACTCACCTCCACCAACCCGTTTTCCAGCGTGTTTATCCACAGGTATCGCGACTTGGATCCTAATATCCGAGCCGAGTGCGTCAAAGCCATGGGCACGTGGTTCACGCACTATCCCGCACATTTCCTCGAAGGGTCCTATCTCCGGTACGTCGGTTGGGTGCTCTCCGATTCCAGCACGCCCGTCCGTCTCGAAGCGGTACGCGCACTCGCGGTCGTGTACGCGCAGTCCGAGTACGTGAGCTCACTCACTCACTTTACCGAACGCTTCAAACCCCGATTACTCGAGATGGCCGGTGGCGATACCGAGTTGAGCGTCCGGACTGCCGTGATAGGGGTTCTGAGCGCCATCGACAGCAACGCGCTTCTCGAAGACGAGGAGCGTGAACGCATGTGCCTGCTACTCTTTGACGCGGAAGCACGCGTGAGGAAGGCCGTTGCGCCGTTCGTTGCTGGGGTGTGGCAGGAGGTGGCGGAGGAGCGCGTCGCGCTGGTTCCGGGGCGGAACAAGGGCGAGGAGGTCAAGTCGAGGGCAGGGGTCAAGGCGCTAGCGATGT
>JBBPKF010000253.1:0-14649 GCA_038089175.1 Binderoboletus segoi | reverse complement strand
CTGTTGTGCCGTCTTCTATTTCCAAGGGAGTTCTTTTTTTGTTAGATCGTTTAGGGGTCGTGCTAGATCTGCATAGTTGGGTACGAATTTTCTGTAGAAATTGCAAAATCCTAGGAATGACTGCACACCTTTGACCATGGTGGGCGGTTTCCATTCTTCGATTGCTTTGACCTTGTGCGGGTCAAGGCAGACTTGTCCTTCTTTGATCACCATGCCGAGGTATTCCATTTCTGGCACGTCAAATGTACATTTTGACAGTTTCAGATATAATTTTTCTTGACGGAACCTGTCAAGAACTCGTCACGTGCGTGTTTGATGGGTGATGAGGTCTGAGGATGCGAAACCGAGGTCGTCCATATAAATTCCAAGCCATCCTTCCGCGATCATATCTCTGAAGATATGATTCATCATGTTTTGGAAGTGGGGCGGGGCATTGGAAAAACCAAAAAAACATAACCTGTGGCTCGAATAACCCTTCTGATGTGATGAACGCTGCCTTCCAACGACTGTCTTTCTCTATGAGGACATTGTTGTATCCCCAACGGATGTCGAATTTGGTGAAGAATTTAGCATTTTTGAACTTGTCGAAGAGTTCAAATATGATTGGGAGGGGGTACACATTTTTGACCATGTGAGAATTCAAATACCAGTAGTCTTGGCATGGGCGGAGTTTTCCATCCTTTTTTCCTACAAAGAAGAAAGGGGAAGCTTGCGGGGATGTTGATGGTACGATCTTGCCATTTTCCGTGTTTTCTTTGATAAAATCTTTGCATGCTTGTTGTTTGGTAGGGTTGAGGGGGTATACCTTGGCGACCTTCGGGACAAATTCGTCATCCGTGATGATAGGGAAATCAAATCTTCCATGATTGGAAGGTAGTTCACCTTTGGGTGGTTTGTCGAAGACATCCTTGAAGTCTTTGTATGCTTCCGGGAGGACTACTTCAGTCTTCTGAGCGTTTTGGGCAATTTCCGTAGACAAGGTGATCTTATTTATAAATGTGGTGAGTTGATGGCATTCCTCAACCACAGGTTCTTCCATCTTCTCTTTGATGAGAAGGTTCCCGGTTCTCCAGTTGATAACTGGGTTATGTGTTTTCAGCCAAGGGTGGCCGAGGATGATGTCTTCTTTTCCAAATTCAGTGACATAGAAATCTTGGATGTGTGTGTACAGGATGGGTCCATGAATGGTAAGCGTCATTCTGGACATGAATTTGATCGTTCTGGCAGTATTTTTGGAACCGTCGGCGTTCATAACTAGGATGGCATTTCTCATCCTTCTGAAATCAAGTTTCTTTCTCTGGAGGAAGTCCCAAGAAATGAAGGACCCAGTTGCACCACTGTCGAGTAATGCTTTTGTGTCGACTTTCTTTCCATTCCCATGCAACGAGATCAAAAGACGAGATGCTTTATTCTTGTTGTCTGTAGTATACATGGGAGAAAGGGTAACTATAGGGAGACATTGCGTCGACTGCTTACGCTCCCTTTTCAAAAATCCTGGTTAACGGATTCTTCTTCGACTTGCCCTTCTGGGGCTTCTTGCTCCGGCATTCTTTCTTTGAAGCATGTGTGTAATACCTTGAGGATTTCTTCTTTGGAGCTTCCTTTGGTCTGAAGTTGTTTTACGTATTCATTGATGGGCGAGGTGGGGAGGACGTGTTGGGGTGTTGGTCGATATGGCAGGGGTTTTGATGATTCCGCTGGGGTTTCGACTTGTCTGACTGTGACTGGTCTTTGATATGTCGCAGTCTTTCCTTTGTTATGATTGGCTGCCCAACAGCCTGGTTTCTTGCAAACGAAGCATTTCCTTTCTCTAACAAGCCTTGCTCGTTCGTCGGAATGAAGTTTGATAAAATCGACGTCCATTGCGTTTGGGTCTTTGTTGCATGACTGGTAGGAGGAGGGGGACAAGTAGAAGTTATTCCGTCCTATGTTTCTTGCACGGGTAATGTTTGTGTGCATTTCTGCGGCCTTCTTGACCAACAGTTCAAGAGTGGCAGGTGCGCCATTAATGATGATGGGGTCTCGGATCTCTTTATCCAGATCTGCTAGGAATTTATAGCAATGTTCTTGTTTGTTGGTTATTTTTGCTTTATCGATGAGGGTCCTCGCCTCTGTGACATATTCCAGGAAACCGTCTTTCCAACGGTTGTCTTCGCCTTTCTTTTGGCGTTGTTGGAGTCTTTCCAGTTTGAAATGTGCGTTTGATACTTGATTGACGGGGAAAAAGGTTGCATCGAAATCTTCCACCATCTTGGTGAATGTCTTATCTGCCGCCGCTACTGCGGAGTCATTGATTTTGTCGTACCAGTGGTCTGTGAAAGCAGCTCCTCGCCCTTCTGGCATCCTGTTCAACATGGTACATAGCTTTGTTGCATCGGCCGCATACAGAGCAGCGTTAACGGTAAAATAGGCCTTCATGGCCTTCATCCATTGTTGCGCATCTTCCGACTTGCCAGTGAAGCAATCAGGAAGTATGGCTTTCAGTTCTGCCATTGGTGGGGGTGAAGGTGTTACGAAGATGGGGGAGGGTGGTGGTGGTGGGGAAGGAGGGTTGGGCAGCGGGAAGGGAGAGGGAGATGATTCTTCGGATTCAGGTGATGGGGTGCGGGCAGAGAAGGACCTTCCTAGTCCTAGTATTCTTTTAGTTTTTTCGTGGGATTTCGTCCACAAACTTTCCAGGATGTACGACGACACGGTCAGGACCAGGGTTCCAGTTGTTGCTGATACTAGTTGTCCTGCATATGCGCTGGACTTCTTGGGGGTGGGTGCGGGAAGAGGGGAAGCCCAGGGGTCTCGAGATGATCCTGGAGCAGGGATGCGGCGGGATGGTTTATCAGCTATAGTGGAGAGATACACTCAGCAGGACAACACCTGTGAGCAAAAGATTCTGTTCTTTTGTTACACTGCAAGCAAAGACTTGCATGACTTCAACCCTTCTTGGGTTCCTCAGCTGACGGCTGGATGACGCTCAAGGTGAGAGAGCACCCTATACCAGAGTGAACGAGCACGATGTGGGGATTACGCGTCCATGGGCTCGACAACCTTGATGGACTTGATACCGTACGGTTGACAACGAAGTTGGTGTCGTGGCAAGGCAACACTCGATGACACAGCTGCTAGAGACGGCTAGCACCACAAGGTTGAGATAACTAACTTAGGGTGACGAGGTCTAAGAAAGAGACTGCTCTGATTGCAGGGGAGTATAGAAAGAACAGAATGCCTAACACTATGCGCAGTGGCGACTTAAGTACAGAGATGATTGAGATAAGGGGCAGCATATAGAACGAGATGGAACATCGGAGAACTCGGAAAAGGAGTCAAAGGAAGTGACTAATGTGCTGCGGATTACTGAGATTTGGAATGGGAAGGAATGTAATAGAAACCAGTATCCAGAAGGCAGCTAAACCCGAGTCAAGCGGGGAAGTGTCCGTATTTGAAGATAAAGCAGAGAAGAAGTAAGCGTAATGTTAGAAACAGTATAAACGTACACGTAGCTCCGTGTAGGAGTTGTTTGAGTATAGAGTCTGTAATAGAAAGGAAGATACGAACAGTAGCAGTACAAAGGAGTAGAAGGAGGGAAAATTGTAACAGCTGTAAACATGATGGCATTGAGACGGGCTGGACGATTGGTCGCATCAGAGTTGGTCATCGGCCACAGACACCAATTCAAAACCACTGACCCTTGACCAACCAATCCAGTTCAACCTTTCTCGCATCCATGGCTTGGTCAATCCATCATTCTTCCCAAGCGAAGAATTTAATGAACTTGACAGCACTAATGAGTTCATTGAGAATGGCCATGCGCTTGTCGCGCGATGAGGATACGCCTTTTTGGATGCGGATGCTACACCTCATTATGTAGCTGGTCAGTGGCCATCCAACAAGCACAACAAAGAATCCTGTGAAAGCCAAGACCCCAAGAAGGCTGTGTAGCATGAGCACATGATAAAGGACAGGCACATGATCTGCATGAGAGGACATACCCGTACAAAAACACCATGACAATGATGATTTCGAATGGACCTGGATCATGGTCAATGAGTCAATGTTATCTTCATAGGACGCACACTATCGGACGTACTTCTGTAGATGAAATACATTCCCGAGACCATCATCGTAATCTTGTTTGCATCAACGGCCATCAAGTTGATGATCTTTTCCAACATCAGCTCCAGCTTTGGGTTCGTCCCCAGATGGATCCTCAGAGGGCATGACACCAGCCTTTTTATCTGCATCGTCCTTTGCCTTGTCTTTGTCAACGACACCAGAATAATCTTTCTGTTTGAGTGCCTTGTCATAGATAGCAGCCATGAGCTCTGAACGCATGCACATTGTGGCACGTCTGCCATACCAAAGATGTTGAACATCTGCTTGAGCCTGTATGTAGAGCTGTTATATGCGCCAGAAACAGAAGAAAATGATGTGATATACTTTGAGTATCATGCAAAGGAATGCCAGGAATGCATATATGTATGCATTGGCACGCTGTACCTCGGTAGTCCCTTCCTTGATGGATTCGAGAATGACCCTGAGGAATAAGCCCAGCTGGAAATATACTGATGGAAAATGAACTCACTTGGGGAAATATGGGGAAGAATAGTTGAATGTGATGCTGACGAACGTCAAAGTAAAGTTGATCCTAGTGAACGATCAGCATCCAGTGAGACAGACACCCAGCAGAAGGTGCTCACATGAGATCCAATGAGTTTGCCCAGAAAAGACAGCTAAGAAGCGATGCTCCCCTGAGGCAGGATTAAGACACGCTTGATAGAAGCATAGAGTAGACTCACTTGATTCTAATGAATTTGTCGAAGATGGGGTGAGATTGGGAGGTTGTGCTCAGATCCCAAACGTCTTCCTCTTGCATGGTAGTGTTGGTACCACACTTGATGAGTGAGTAAACCCAACTAAAGGTGATCCATTGGAAGATGGTGACGTAATCCTCTGGGGAATACTTGATGGACTGGAAGCATATATGCAGGTTAGCAGAACATGATAGAGTGGCCCTATGAGACTGACTATTTCCTCCTTGTTAATATGACTGCTCGGGAGGCCCATGGGCATTATCGTGATGAGCGCAAGCTCCATGACGATGGCTACCAAGTTGAATATCAATCCTGCAACCTCAATGCAGGGCCCTAGAGGAGTGTAAGAAACTCAATGACTATAGATGACTCTGGTGAGCAGAATGACAGCAAAGACGAGATGGGCAAAATAGAGCCAAAACAGATCCAAGGGCACAGTCGCCCTGGGCCAAAAGATGGGCTTGGAGACACCATAGACCCAAGCAGATCCAACAAGGACTGTGCATACCCCCGTCCATGTATTGAGTTCATGTGTGATGAGGATGTAAGCACTGGCTGTGAGCCAGAGGAGGGCTTGCACCAGTACAACGAATGCCAGTGTGACTGTGCGCCAGAGGGGTCGCATGTTTGTATAGGGGAGTCTCGAAAGCGTGACTGCCTGTCATGCAACTACAGCAAGTGTCAACAGTGGAAGATGAGTCAGAGCCATCAACGAACCATTTCATCCCGGAAACCTGTGGATCGCAGCATCGCTCTAGCGCCATGTGGAGAAACAGTTGTGGCCCTTTGATTTCAATGGTGGCATAGTAAGAGGCGTCGTGCAGGATGGACCTGTGCATTGAAGCACGGTGAGACAGTCAGAAAGCCTTTTCTGTAGACGTCATGGCCTGGAGAAAGGTTGGTTATCCATCGGTGCGGTCAAACGTGGCAGGCGACGTACGAGTCGATATCCCCATATGTTCTGCATTCTGGCACACTTGGCATGCCATCCATGCATCTCGAGCCATGACTTGTCTCCTGCAATCGGGTTCTGTGCATTCATCGTGCAAGAGGGGATGGGCACTCACGCTGGCATTTCAGAAAAGACTCGGTCTGTGTGATCTGATTGGTCTTGCCGCATTTAGGCCGGCCAAGGAGCCAACACTTGTTGGCATCCATCTGTGGGATGATGGATATGTGCAGTGCCAGGGGTCAAGAGGATGCACCTCTGCCTGGGCCTTGTTGTGCAGCCATATGGGGACATGTTGAACGTCATGACTGGCTGCCCTGTGGCGAAGGTGGCAAGGCAGGGTCTGCCATGCGTGGCATGTCAAACTTTCACTGATGAAATGGACAGTCAAGCAAGTATCATTGCGGATGGCAGAGAGACGTGCCTGGCCATCTTGATCACTTTTTGCATTACATCGATCTCATACGCGCACGGCTGGACGACAGTCAGTGAGCGTGATGGTCAGGGAATAGGAGAAACACACTTCTGTGAACCTCTTCATGTCTATGGAAGCGGATAGACCCTGCATGGCTGCACTCGTGGTTGGCATTATTGCACACCAGAGAGAGCTCGGGACCTACAGTCAAACTGGACAACGGTCTTTGAGGGACCTGCAGACCCTGTGGCACTGCTCTGGCCTGGGGTTGGCCAGACCAGTATTGTGCATGCATTGGCCATCTTGAGTTTCTTGTGCTCTCGTGCGGTGTCACTGCTGTTGTGCTTTTGCTTCATGTCATGTGTAGCTAACTTTGAGTGTTCACTGGCACCACAACAATGTTTGCATATGCACAGTGCAAGAGCCAAGAGGCCCTGTAGACGAGGAGGTCACACAAATAATGTCCAGGCATGATAGGCCACACAACAATGGAATGGGTAACATGGCCAGAGTGACATGTGGTGCATGCTACAATTTGAAAGTCGGCTGTTGGTCAAGGGTCAGCCAATTCACCACAAATGATACGAGGGCACTACAATGGACAGACCAGGGTTACCTGATCCAACTTCCTCCAGACCACATGGATCAGAGTGTCATGGTGAAAGCTAATGGAGGAAGCCATGCAAAGCATGGGTTACGGAAAAGAAAGGGAGTGACATGAGGGTAGAGAAATCTAATGGACCAACCCAAGTGTGCCAAGGTTTGGCTCAACAGTGGGCAAGAAAACAAAAGAAGACAACCCAGAAGTCAAAGCATTGCCTGTGCAAAGCACCTACAAAGTGGGCTGGAAGATGATTGATGAGGAAGAGATAAAATTGATTTGTGTGATGTGTCACATGTCACCACAAACATGGTAAGGTGACAGAGTAAACATGTTATGCAGGATGCGACTCAGTCTTTGGTTTAGTACACCAAAATCAGATTTGGACTCCCTGAGGTTGGGACATCGCTGTACTAATGACAATATTCCAGAGGTTGGAGGTTACTTCTGTGAATGCAACAGACAAGGATTCTGTGCACTCGAGTTTGAGAAAGACTGCATGATATTTGCGCAGATCAAGCTGAGTAATTACAATACAAGACACAAGAGTATATACTGAGGATTCAATGTGCAAACTACAAGGCAAAAATGGGAATGATGAGTCATGAAATGTGCAGCATGGAATGCAGTGGAAGTTAATAGAATGTGAATGACAAACTGTTGCTGCGCAGACTAATACAGAATGACACATAGGCTGAAGTATTGGATGGGAGGATAGGGAACACAAAGTATCAGTGAGGAGATGATACTTAGAGGAGTGGCCTGAGTCTGAGCATTACAAAGATAAGCCAAAGTATTAGTAGGACCTGATGAAGGGCAATGATGATCAAGAGAAATTGTGAAGCAATGATATGGGAAAGATAAAATTGTAACATTACCCCCCCTCTAGCTGCAAGGGACCATACCCAACGCTCAAACTCCCTCCTCATGCTCTGAAGATGCTGGTTTATCATCTCCACTCTCCCAGTTGAATGGCTCTCCCTGTCAGAAGGGGCAATTGTTGACAATGTGACCCCTCCTTCTGCAGTATCCGCACTGGCAAAAAGGACAATGTGGTTCCAGATGGCCTGGGCAGTGCTGACGACAATAGGGACAGGTGTAGGAGGAACATTCAATAGTGATGTGATCGGGGGACAAGCAGATGATACAAGTCGATGAGATGCGAGTGGGGATGGGGGAGACCAATTGAGAGTTTGCCTGGCTTTGTAATATGTTCCCCCACATGTTCGGCTTGACTACTGAGTTTTTGAGGTGCCATTCCTCAGCAGTCAACAAGGTGTTGGCTCTGTTCCTGCATCTTCCCTGCCAGTTGGTGTGGATCATAGAAGCAGGGGTGAGGGCAGTTTCAGTGATGTGCTCAGCTAGGGAGTAAGTAGTGGGGGTAGGAATGAGGGGTCGATGAAGAGATATAGCTGCATCTTTCATAAAGTAATCATTAATGTCAGCTGGAGAAAGCGTGAGGAGAATGGGGAGCAGATAGGGACAAGCCAGAGTAGGGTCAAGGGAATCAATGATTGTTCCCAGACCTTCATCATACAGGGTGTCCAGTGTTTGGTTGCGAAGATGGTTAAGGGCAGATGGGAGTGCTTCAGCAGCAGGAAAGTTGATGTTCTCAGGAGCGAAATCAAAAGCTAGGTGTAGAGAATAGTAGGTAAGATAAATGCGAAATAATCTGGGTAAAATGTGAGAGGAGCAGTACATGGAGTTGTTTTCAATTTGGAGGATAAGGGGGGCATGTTGGAGAAAGGCCCCAAACATGAGGCATCATTCAAAGGGTGGGAGGTGATTAGTTCAGAGGGGAAGGTTCAGATTGACTATATCAGATGTGTGTGGTAAGACTTCTGGGGTTTGGGTAGATATGACCATAGGTGAAGAAGAATAAGAGGATGGATTTGGAGATGTCATGTCTATGATATAGTTTTGACAATGATTACTGTGATGACCAGGATGAGGACAGTGAGAAGGAGAATTCCCAGGATGATATGATGTTCATTTCCTTTAAGTGTCATAGTGGAGGTGGTGGAAAGGTGGAGGGATGGCAGGTTTTGTAGTCATGAAGGATGGCAGAGGAGTGGTCAGGATTGTACTTGGGTTCCCAGGTGTTTTCCGCCGATGAATATCCCTTCCACTGGATCAGGAATTGCCAACAGAGTTTGGAGCCTCTGTGTCCCAGAATAGCTTCCACCTCATATTCAGAATCGCCATCTATCTCCATCAGGGGTGGTTCTGGAAATGGGGTACTGAATTCATTTGTTTGGACAAAGGAGGAGAGGAGCGATGCATGGAACACTGGGTGAATCTTCCATGTAGGGGGCAATTTCAGTTTGTATGCAAGAGGGGAGATAACTTTTTCAATGAGAAAGGGTCCATGTCTTCAAGCTGAGAGTTTAGGGTGGGATCCTGGGAAGTGTAGATTCTTTGCTTCTAGCCATACTTTGTGCCTTGTTTCCATGGTTTGAAGCGAGAGTTGATCTGATCTTTCATCACTAGGCACATATTTTGATGTGCCACATTGGCTTCTTCTCTGGCTGAATCCAGGAGGGATAGACGTTTTTCCAGTGCAGGAAGGAAAGTTTTGCCTATTGGTGGATAAGCTCTAGGTTCATATCCCATCATTAGATAGAATGGAGTTGACTTCATAGAGGAATGAATGGCGGAGTTGTGGCAGAACTTGGCTATAGGGAGGAAGTCCATCCATGCAGAAGGATTTTGTTGGCAAAATAGGCGGAGGTAGGTTTCAAGTTCCTGATTGGTTCATTCAGTTTGTCTGTCTGTCTGAGAATGGTAAGCAGTGGATAGAGCAATATCATAGTCGAGGAGTCGGGCTAGTTCTTGTGAGAATGCAGAGGTGAATTGTGGTCCTTTATCAGAAATTATCTTTTCATGTAGTCCAAATCTGGGAAAGATGTGTTTGAAGAATAATGTGGTGACTCCTTCAGCATCAATTGTTTTGGAACAAGGAAGGAATATTACCCCCTTTGAGAGTCCATGGTCTACCATGACCATGACAGAGTCATAGCCCCCCAAGGGGGGAAGGTCTGTGATGAGATCCACAGATAACTGTTGGAAAGGATGGGTGTATGGGGATGAGATGGGGGAGAGCAGTGGGGTTGTGGGGTGAGTGTTTACTTTGTTCGCTTGGCACACTTGGCAACCTTGGACGTACTTCTGAACAAAAGTGGACAATCCAGGCCACCAGTAATCTTTCATGACTGAGGATTGAGTTTGAAAGATTCTCCCATGGCCAAATGTGGGGGAATTATGGTGATGGGCAACCAGATCTTTGCGAAGCATGGCAGGAACATAGATTTTATCCCAATAGTAGAGTGTACCATTATCATATTTCCAATCCGAGGGAGAGGCACAAGGGAGGAGGGAAGAGTTGTCAGATAAAGAGTTGAGTACTTTTGTGATGAATAGGTCATTGGTAGTGGACTGGGCAAGCTTGGTGGCAATAGCACAATCAAGAGTTTGAATAAAAAGGTTTTCTGGAAGGAGGGTGATGTCTTCATTGTCACTAAAGGTTGCTGGGTAAGGATAGCAGGAAAGGGTGTCTGCTGGGGCAACTTTTGCTGCAGGGATGGCTGTGAACTGCAGATCGAAGTCTTGTAAGAACATGAGCCACCTGGCTTGCTGCCAGTTAAGGTGTTGGGGTTGACGGAAATATGTTAAGTTTTTGTGATCCATCAAAACGGTTACCGGATGTCCTGTTCCTCAAAGGTAATGTTTCCAAGTATCTAAGATGTGAATCACAGCCAGAAGTTCACGATTATAGATGTCGTAATTTTGTTCTGCATCAAGGAAAGATTGGGAGTGGCAGGTGCAAGGATGTGAGTCACCATTATCATTGGCTTGGAGGAGTACTCCTCCCGATGCTACTAGGGATGCGTCAGTTATGATAGAGAAAGGTTTGTTTACATTAGACATATGAAGTATGGGTTTCGAGGTCATGATTGATTGAAGGGTGTGGAAAGCCTTTTCTTGTTCATCATCCCAGTGCCAATTGACAGTTGCTTTATTGAGGTCAATAAGTGGTCAGGCTAGGTTTGCATAGTTTGGTATGAATTTCCTGTAAAAATTGCAGAATCCTAAGAATGACTGGACTCCTTTTACAGAAGTGGGGGGGTTCCAGTCTTGTATGGCTTTGACTTTGATTGGGTCCAAGTGAACTGTTCCTATCCATATGCCGTGTCAGCGATCACGCGTTCACTCACTTTCCCACACCACAATTTTGGCCACATCCCCTCCTCGACTTTTTGAAGGAGATTTGCGGCACTCCACTCCCCCCAACCAGCATCAAAAGTGTGTCCAGGGGTTGCTTCACAACCCTGGTCATGATTTTGATCGAGTACGCTTTCACCCCTGAGGCACAGTTAGCCGGCCACATGCCCATCTTGATGGACCTGCCAGTCGGTGCTTGCATCAACTGCTGATTTTTTCAGAACGCTCTCCCTGGCCCAAGGACTACCCAAAGGCCCTCTCTGGACGGTTCCACATCTCCTCCAACAAAAATTAGAGTACTAACAGTTGTCAATGTCGTTCAGTAAGTAATTATCTGGGCCAAAATGTGTCAAGGGCAAGATGTGACTGCCGAATTTTGTAGATCCACCCTGGCAAGGATCTAGGTACATCTAGACGTTCCATAGATGCCTATAAACATGGTACAAGAAGAGTTTTGTGATTGGCAGCTGTGGCTGCCAATCGGCAGAACTTTTGATCTGGATCCCCTCCCGAAGAAGGCCCGGCTGTTTTCCCATCGACCACCAACTTGTCCCTTACAAATACCATGCAGGGATGTTCTAAGGGACCACATCCTATCCATATGCTGCGTCAGCGATCATGCGTTCGCTCACTTTCCCACGCCACAAATCTGGCCACATTCCCTCCTTGACTTTTTGAAGGAGATTTGCGGCACTCCACTCCCCCCAACCAGCATCAAAACCATGTCCAGGGGTTGCTTCACAACCCTGGTCATGATTTTGATCAAGTACGCTTTCACCCCCGAGGCACGGTTAGCCAGCCACATGCCCATCTTGATGGACCTGCCAGTCGGTGCTTGCACTGACTGCCGATTTTTTCAGGATGCTCTTCCTGGCCCAAGGACTACCCAGGGGCCCTTTTTGGATGGTTCCACATCTCCCCCAACAAAAATTAGAGTACTAACAGTCGTCAATGTTGTTCAGTAAGTAATTATCTGGGCCAAAATATGTCAAGGGCAAGATGTGACTGCTGAATTTTGTAGATGCACCCTGGCAAGAATCTAGGTACATCTAGACGTTCCATAGATGCCTATGAACATGGTACAAGAAGAGTTTTGTGATTGGCAGCTGTGGCTGCCGATTGGCAGAACTTTTGATCTGGACCCCCTCCCAAAGGAGGCCCAGCTGTTTTCCTGTCGACCACCGACTTGTCCCTTACAAATACCACCCAGGGATGTTCTAAGGGACCACATCCTGTGTCCGGATTGCAAATACTTGGGTTTGGGTGATTCCAGCTGCACAGTAAGTACATGATTTCCCTCCTCTCCCCCCTCCCCCTCCAATCTCTGTCCACCACCAGTCAATCTCTACCTGCCCTACGGTTAGATCGGTTAGAGTTAAGTTAGGTTAGAGATTTTTCGGTTAGTGTCCATGAGTTTATCAATTGTTAAAAGTTAGAGTTATCCATCAGAGTGTTAAAAGTTAGGGGTTACCGTTAGAGTGTTAGTTGGTGATGGTTAGTTAGCCATTAGAGGTTAAGTAGGTTCAATCAGTTAGGTTTTTAATTCCAAGTTATTGAGTACCATGTGTTATATCCATGATCAATGAGACGTGCTATCCCCTCCCCGTTAGTTAGGTTGTCACCATTTCCCAATATGGTCAACTTTCCGCTTGGTTTCACTTAGATGCACTTCATATTTACCTCCCAATCTCTACTTTATTATACATTTTACCATTCCCTGCCATACCGTCACGTTTACATTGCGTTGTTGTGTTAGGTGTCACCTCGATTAGGTTAGGAGGTATTTCCAAACACAAAGTGTAGGAAGGATGTATGTATCGCCAAGTAACTTGTGAGACAGGCTACAGCGATGGGGACTTTGTCGTTGCCCATCAACCCTGTTTCATCAAAGTGACTCATCAGGCCTGTTTCGGTAAGGATGACATAAATCGGCATACCTTTTTATAGGTTTTCGATAGCCGTTTGTACATATGCAGTTAGTGACTGAATAAGGTAATATTAGCACAGCACCTGATACTGCTATTGGGGGCCGTGGGAGTGTCCCTGCAGGTTCCTGGGAGCCGGAGGGCCGACGGAGTTCCGTAGAATTCCGTGTGGTCTTCTCGTGTTTCATTAAACCTAATATTAGAGTTCAAGCTTTTAATTAGAACCATGTGACATTGCAGAGATTAAAAGAAGCATCGAATGCAATACTGGTTTAAAAGTCCGACTTAATCTCCATTATCTCCATTTTATCTGCACAAGGCCTAGACCTGGGGACCAAATAGGGATAAACACCCCCACAAGGGGGGTGCCAAGAAATTAGTAAACGCAACGGTTAGGTTCTTTGGTTAGGGTTTCTCAGTTAGGTTAGGGGTACAGGGAGCGAGGCGAGCAAAGCGAGCCGAGCTACCCAGGCCGATGAACCCGGTGAACTCAAACTCGCCGTTAAGCTTTCCCCACTACCTGCAGAACAGGATTACCAACTAATGGAAAACAAAGCCAAACTACTGGCACTAGGGTAATCATCTCTAGGGTTAAATGCTTTCGGCATCAGAGGATCTGGCACCTATCCTCCTCCTTTTCATCTCTCGCCCAGGCTTCATGAACATCAGAGAAATGCAAGACCTCAAGTCAGACAGTGCAGACCCAGCTCAGGGGTGGGATGCTTATGTAATGGTGTCATTGAATATGATATTGATGGATGTTCATGTCACATCATCAAAGCGGTGCTGGCCAATGCTTATATAATCCATACCATATTGTTATGTTCAGAAAGTGCAGACCTAGCTCAGGGGTGGGAAGCTTATGTAATGGTGTCATCAAATATGGCATCAATGAATATTTATGTCACATCATCAGAATGGTCCTGGCTGATGCTTATATGATTCATATCATATTATTATGTAAGCATTGGCCAGGAGGTGGGAAGCTTATGTAATGGTGTCATCAAATATGATATTGATGGATGTTTATGTCACATCATCAAAGTGGTACTGGCCAATGCTTATATCATTCATACCATGTTATTATATAAATGTCGGCCAGCACCACTTTGACATGAAGCATTATAGATGTTAGCACCAATGCTGGTTTCACATAACATGAAATCAGGATTGGCTGATGGAGCAAACTTCAGTGCTATCAGCCAAGCATTATGCAGAACTCACTACCTGCCATGTCATCAAAGCGATGGTTATGGCTTGATGATGCTGAGGGTGACGATGAGACAGCATTGACCACCAAAGATGCTATAAGAAGGTCAACCAGACATCATTCCATGGAATGCCAGATGCTGAGCATATGATTGTGCAAAACTAGCTAAAGAACAGCAACAGCACAGGGTCACCTTTGAGTATGGAATTATATTATATGAGGTAAATGATGCACCTACAAGCCAAGGATCAAAGAAGAGGACAAATAGGGATCATGGGGGTGGTGTGGGTAGTGGAGATAAAAAAGCCAGAATGAATGGTGATATTGGCAAAATGGTTGGCATAGTCATGTTGGAGTAGTGCAAGAAGTGTGAGTTCTAGGAGTGAACGAAAGTGAATGGCAGATAGGGAATTCACAATATCATGCAGCTCCATTAGAGCCATGAGGTCCAAGAGGGTGTTAGTGCAAGTGACAAGGCCTCGTCATATCCTGGAATTTACCACACCAACTCTAACCCTTTGGA
>JBBPKF010000251.1:0-14726 GCA_038089175.1 Binderoboletus segoi | reverse complement strand
AACAATCGACAGAGCCGGGTCGTGGGCCTCCCGGTGTCACCACGAGTACCGGTGGAACCCGTTTCCTCCCCAGTTCCCTCGCCCCTGCAGACTGCGAGACAGAGTTGACCGGGGTCGTGTTCGTTCTTGCATTGCTTGACCCCCCTGGCGAGGGTCTTCTTCATGAATACATGTACCATCCCATTGTTTGATGTGCCTATACCCCGCCTGTTTTACATCCCATAACCTCCCGGTAGATACCCTGACTAGCTCGGTTGTTGTCGTGTACATTCGGTTTGAAGACAAGCCCAACGCGAAGGTTCAAATGGTCCGATGCGCGTTTCGCTTTGGCACCCATAGAATAGATGTGTGTACTACAAGACCATTCTTATTATGTCTCAAAGCTGGAACCCCTAGACCATCGTTGTCGACATGTCGACATGCCACTCGAAGAGGATATGTACTGTACGTAACTCCAAGCAACACCCAAGTACTTACTGGCTCCGGGCTTCCGGATGGATCTTTATTCTCAACAACTGCTAACTGCTTGCAACTTCCAGAGGAATTGCAAGTTTGATGCACGTCTGCTCCCATGGAAGCACCAGAAAGCGAAACGGTCAAACAGATTCCGTTCTCGTTGTAAGTGGACATGGTGTCGATTTCATCCGAGGGCAAAGTTGCTAGGAACCAAGTAGTTTTGTTTCTCTGCTTCGAGAAATAGCCAGCATCCCTGCCAGAAAGACGTCGTCCCGAATTCTGCACAAGTCCGGCACGTCCAGCACACCTCGCTCGGTCGTCCACAAGTGGATAGAAGCTTTGAGGAGTAGTTATTCCCCTCTTCCACGCGGTACTACGACATCGGTGTTGCGACTTCTTTTCCCGGAAGACGATACACAGAGGAGGTTCGGTCTGCAAGAAACGCTTCTAGCACGGTATCTTGGCCAATGCTTAGACTCGTCCACGGTTTTTGCTAGCGGGGGTGCGAAACATTTGAGAGCCTGGAGTCAGGAGTCCGGTTCCGGCTGCCTTGGCGAGGAGCTCCTTAAATATACCGTACCTGGAACAGAGGTGCCTTTCAAGGTGATCTGCAAGTTGTGGTCCTGTTGACGTATTGATTCAGAATGTCATCGGACCCAAGAGCCTTCAAGACATTGACACGCTCTTGGACGAACTGGCGTCGACGTCTCTTTTCTCCGACAAGTCCTTTCGTGATGGAAACGCGTTCACGTCCGACGAAAAGCGCTCTAAATCTTCGATACTACGCTCTCTCTATGATTCCCTCCCGGCCACCGACGCCGCCTTTCTCACTCAGATCATCCTCAAAGATTTGCGTCCCCTGCTCTATCCGCCTCCCTCAGCGACGACCAGTGACGTCCTCCTCGCCTATAACACGCGCAGCAAACAAGTATTAACAAGAGAGAACTTCATGAAGGAATGGGATCCTTCGGGATCGATGATCAAGATGTACAGAGTACGGGCGAACCTAGGCGAAGCCGCCATGGGTTTCGAGGCAGGCGGCACACTCGTACCTGCTCACCCGCGCTGGGGTGTGCCGGTGGAGGTCCCCAAGTCGGCGAAGGGTCGAGGCCCATTGCATGCTCTCGAACTCTCGGACACCGACGGTCCGATCTGGGCTGAGACGAAATACGATGGCGAACGGGCGCAGATCCACGTTCGGTTTTGCGAGGACGGGGAAACAAAGATTATGATATTCAGCAAAAGCAAAAGGGACTCGACGCTGGATCGCATTGCCGTGCATTCGTGGGTATTCCAGTCCGGAGCATGTGAGCGTCTGATTTAAACGCCACGAATAGAATTATCAAGGCGGCGTTGGCGGGAATAGGAAAGCAAGACATCATCTTGGATGCGGAGATGGTAGCGTTCTCGGATGAGAAGAACGCCATCGACGGTCAGTGTGAATGTTCAGCTTGGTCTTTCTGAACGTTGAACGGGCTGCTCTAGAGTTCTGGCGGATACGTGGCCTCGTCGCGCAAACGGCCAAAGGAGCTCGAGCAACCATGAACTTGTCCAAGGGAGAGCAGAATGATTCCCAACCACTGTGAGTGCATTGAGGCTCGTATGTAAAGGATGGGCGTTTCACGCACGAGTAGGGACTCGTGTCCTTCTCTTCATTCGACCTCCACGGAATCTCTCCGCCTTGCACTCGTGTTTTTCGACGTCCTCCTCATCGGGAGTGCATCGCTTCTGAATGTGCCATGCTCAATACGGCGTTCAATGCTTGAGAGTGCTGTTCATGAAATACCAGGTCAGGCCATGATTGCCGAGCGCTCCGCGGTGTCCAGTGGCCTTGAGCCATGTATAGAGAGCTCAGCCAAAAATCTTCGAGAAATATGGGCACAGCGTATAGCGGAAAACCAGGAGGGTTTAGTCCTGAAATCGGGGGAGAGCACGTATGGAGATTGGAGGCTGCCTTGGGTCAAGGTACACGATAAGTTGAAACGATCGTTCTTCGAACCCTCACGCTCGATCGAAACAGTTGAAAAAAGACTATGTTCCCGGATATGGGGATACTATCGATCTTGTCGTCATTGCTGCTTCGTGGGAGAAGGATCGTGCAAGAGAGCTTCGAGGTGGGTACCAGTCTGGTTGGGTTGGGTTAATACAGCTCAAGGCGTCCCAGTACCTCCCTCGACTCTGACGATGTTTTACGTTGGCGCAATTGGCAACTCTTCTCGGTGTAAGGCTGATGTAAGTTCTCGTGGTTGACACACGTTCGTCCAGGGATGAAAACCCATCGTAGCCCACAGTGAAACCCCATTTTGTTGGTTATTTCACTGCTTCATATGGCTTGTCTCGGGAACAGCTGGAAGAGTTCAACTTTTGGGTACGATCAGACGCAGTCGAGCCACCAGTGAGTGCGCCAGACTTGGCCTCGAACGAACCGACACATCCAACTACACGGTTTGATAGGCAGCTCGTGACGAACTCTCGTATTCGTACTCGATGCTTCAGACACTTCCTCAGCCGACGGTCCTTCTCCGGACTCCGATTCTAGTCGAATTATGCGGTGCTGGATTCACGAAGAGTCCGAGCAGCAAGGTCAGTACCCGCCCTCCGGGGACTTGAACCCGTGACTGATCCAAGAAGTATTATGAATTACGTTTCCCCCGGATCACGAAAATCTTTCGATCGTCGGAGCGCTCCTTCATGGAATGTCTTACCCTTCGGGAACTACAGACAATCGCGCACGAGTCTACATGCCGTGAGACACGGGATGCAGACGCATACAAGTATCTCGATGACTGGGCGAATCGTTTGTGGGGAAATGGACAGGCCGTGGACAAAGAGCGAGACGAAAACGAAGAGAGACGAGTGCAGAGACATACAAGTTTGAGGGAAGAATGGGAATCAAAGTTCAAGAGCCTCGACATGCAGCGGGCAAAGAGCAGGATGAAACTAGAGGATGTGGAAATGTCGCCTTGAGTCGTACAATGGATGGTATATGTAAGGTATAATAAGAACCTTTCGACTCGTTACTGTAAGAGTTTGACTCTGACATATTTCAATCCACTGGAGTCGGTAAGCGTCAATTGCACTGTCACGACAAGGGGTGACTCGAAGAAGTACGTAGTCCAGGAGGCCCTTTAAACTACATTATCCATAGCTTCATCCGCGCGATGTCTGGGATATCTCCAATGTAGAGGGTTCTCGCGGCTGCATCCATGTTTGGGAATGAACCAGTCATACTGCACAATGGGTGAATAAAGGCCACCTCGCGATAGTATGATGTCGGGTCCATGATCGGCATCGTCCGTAGACGTGTATATCGTCGATACCACCGAGGCCTCATCGTAACTGCCTGAGAGCTTCTTTCACTGTACTCCGTTCGCCTAAGAGGGCAAGGATCTGCCATCGTTGGTCTCGAACCTCTCGATCTTTGAGGAGTACAATGTCCTCGTCATCCATTGCCTCGTTTTCGCCTATTGCTAGCCTCATGGCTGCCGCAGATTGGTTCGGAAGCACAGCGGGGGAGAGCGTAAAGAGCGAATCGAAGGAAGATGCGGTGAGAACTCGGTTGTTTGAGCGGGGGACAGAAGGGCTGATGGATGCTATTGCATGAGAAGTGGAAGTGAGACAGAGAGCATGAGTGATAAGTTGTTTTAGCTTCGCCTGTTGGAGGTTAGGTGACGTCAGATCAAACGCAGGGAGTGCCTACCTCAAAGGCGAGCATCATTAGCGATGCTACAGTACGAGACGGGGCACCTAAATTATGTTGAGCAGATATAAGGTTGATCCTGTCGGATATGTGTTGCAAAGTCGGAGCCCTGGACATAGAAGCGAGATGGATTGGTAGACGACTGCCTGGGGGGTCTGCCATGCCAGGAGGTGAATGGCAAGGAGTAAAGACAGGTGGAATCTCACTCACCACCGCGTTCTTTAAGAAGAACAACGCCTCGGTCTCGTGCAACCTCGTCTATATCTGGACGTGGCCGCGGCCGCTCCGGGGCACTCGACTGTGAAGGAAGGTTGCGTACCCGGTCTCGTTCACGTCTGCCCAAAGAGACGGTCCATCGCTTGAGTCTGTTTGATCGTAATGTACCATCCACGTCGCCGGGCCCTTGGTATGGAAGCAGTCTACGGCGCTTGCGCGGGGGTTGCTTCGGGGCGTCTGGAGGCGGCGTGGGGGGCCTTCGGTGAACTGTGAAATCAAACAAGGAGATGATCAAGGAGTTGTGCAACTGGACTGCGATGAGGGTGAGCTACGCGACAAAAACTACACGAGGGATGGACAGACCTAGGTTGGGCGCATCGAGGGCATGGCGAACGGCCTCCTCGAACTCCTGCCTGGATATTCGTGCAGACACGAACTGGCTGAGGGCATCGAAGTATCCGGCGGCCTTGGGTCCTAAAGCGACGTGGAGCTGGCCTTTGATCGTGGACGTCGAGGAGAGCGACATGGCTGGCCGTGGGAAACTGCGGTGGGCTCGCTCAGCAAGCCCGGGTGAGCTCGCGTCCTGCTCCTGATTCACC
Source organism: Binderoboletus segoi (assembly GCA_038089175.1). Taxonomy (NCBI): domain Eukaryota; kingdom Fungi; phylum Basidiomycota; class Agaricomycetes; order Boletales; family Boletaceae; genus Binderoboletus; species Binderoboletus segoi. Next base: position 9,755 of record JBBPKF010000251.1, on the reverse strand, counting down.
ACTTCCATCGTCCACGTTGTCGATGCCTGCATGGATCGCCCTGCGACATCCAAGGCGCGGGGCATCTGTCGCTATTACTCTACTCCGAGGGGCTGCTTTACCGGAGACAACTGCAAGTTTCTCCACGGCGCTGACCAGAAGTTGACTCCGTATGACAAGGCCAAGGTGTGCAGGTACTTTGCCAAGGGTAGGTTCAACGCTCTCTACCGAGTCTCTCTCTTAGCGCGATGACAGGCCATTGCACTCGCGGAGATCAGTGTTGGTTCCGGCATGACCTTCCAAAGGTAGCTCCGGACGACGAAAGGAACCAGTTTGAAGCAGAAACATGTTGTATTTGCCTGGAGAAGCCGAATACATATGGCTTGCTCGGTAAGTCGTCCTCGGCGTAACCGCGGTCGAGCGGTACTGAATCGTGCACAGCCAATTGCAGTCATGTATTCTGCCTCGAGGTCAGTTTGATGATGCACTGTTACGTATCCAGTGACCCTCATTGTCGATCTAGTGTATCCGCCAGTGGCGTGCTCCTACGGGCAAGTCACCCGATGTGGTCTCTTCGGGTACGATCAAGTGCTGTCCTCTCTGTCGCACACCTTCCCGTTTCATCACGCCGTCCGACCACTTCTTTCCGAATAGTAGCCCTCGCAAAAAAGAAACGATTGATGCATATAAAGCCAGCATGGCAAGGGTCCCTTGCAAGCAAGTCAATGGTTCCCTTCTCATTGCTATTCTCCAACCCTGATTTTCTAGGTACTTTGAGGAGACGTCACGTCTTGGGAAGCCGTGTTGTCCTTTTGGAATAGATTGTTTCTACAAACACACCAATCCTGACGGTACTCCACACGCGTTCCGCCACGGCGCAAAGCACTCCATGAATGTGGGCTTTCATGTTGGTATCATTTGTGTCAGGGCCACTTAACACCATCCTCTTAGATCTATCGGAGACATCGCCTCAGGGGTACCTTTCCTCCTGCCCGCTTTGATTACGACGATCCCATCGAGTTCTTGCAACATATCTTTGAGAATCCGATCACCAATCTTCATGCTACGCTTGATGTCATACGGGCCAGCCTCCCTGCACTCATGGAACGATTTGGATCAGGCAACGGAGCTGGTAGTCACGATTCAGGCGAGGACGAGGTCATAGACAATTCTATCGACCCCCTCGAGTTACTGGTATGTAAGCTATTCCTCCCACCCCCACTCTGTCACGAAGTGCCTTGTAGATGTAGCTCTAACTTTTCACCTATTGCCATTCCATGCACTACGACGCATCCGGACGTAGGAGGACGGTTTGCTTATGCATGATGAAGCGGCCATCCTCTTTTCCGATGTTGCGTGGGAAGACAGACAATCTACAATGTTGGAATCACCCCTCGAACTTGCACCATCACGGGAGTCGACCCCAGTCTTACCGGAAACACATATCACTTCCCAGCCAACCGTCGTATCATCCAGTTCTGCACAACCTTCACGTCACTCGTCGCGATTTAGCACGGTGATGAGTACTCAAAGTCGGCAGCCATTTATCATTGATATTTCGGATGATGATGACGATGAGGAAGAGGAAGGAGAATCTGCACAGCACGCATTCATTGATGGTCCCGATGACTCTATCGAACCATCTGGTTCCCCCCTTTTGGCAAGCACACCTGTCACCCAGCCGTCGCCGGAGCAACAACCAACCGCCCTCCAGTCTGGTGGGAACCTTCACGCAGATATGCCGCTTAGTCGTGCTCAACGTGAACATGACATAGATCCCCCTTTTGTGACGGATGGTCGCGGCCGTGTTGTCTGGAGCAGCACCCGGAATGCATCTGGACGAGGCACCGCTGCTGAAGGCCGAGCATCACGACACTCTCGAGCCGGATCGGCTGCAAGAATCGCATGTCCATCTTCCAACTCGACTCTCCTTGCCTCAAATCCCTGCGGGCACGCATGGGGAGGACAGGACACTCAAGGCATAGATGGGAAAGTGAGTGGAGGGGAAGAAAGCAGCGGTATGGACTGATTTGTACTGGAATGTTGAAAATTGTCCACTGTATTATAGCTTGGATGGTAGCACGAAGTAGATATTGTGCGTCCGAATGGGGAGTTACTAGTATTACTTACACAAATAGCTAGGAGCAAACCCCACCCCTTCTATTTGGCGGGCTCGGCGTAGAAGCGGTCTGCCCCAACTCAAGACAGTGGGTGGAAATCAGTGCAGCCTACTTCCACTTGTGACTGGCAACGATCACGACACCTCGTACCGCGTATGTACAAAATGCGACACCCAAGACCAGCCGCATCGATGCATTAACTGTAGAACTATGGGAGCCTGTGTGAATTAAATTTCATGTGTTCGCGTCGGGACAGGTCTAGCCTCCCGCAGACAGCCTAGTAGGGAGACGGGACATTCCTACTCTTCTAGGCTGAATCGGGTATGCCAAGTTCGATACTAGCGACGAAAGGTGAGAATCATAGACGAAGCAGGTCGGCAGGAAGACGGAGGGATGTCTTACAACGCTGTTCATATGGTAGACAACTCGTAGACGGTCACATCCCGGTCACGGATCGCTCTTCTTGCGTTAAGCCTGTCTAAAGGTCCAGCGATCGTCTGTGTATGAGGAACACGTCGGAACTCACACCGCCATCATGGAGTTAACATAGCCTACATCATCGAGAGTCATGGTCAGCATTGCACCATCCAGCACTGGTGACATTGAACTTGCTTTGGCTAATCACCATGCCAACTGAGGCCACCCAAAATCCAGTTCCCTGAATAAGAAACTTAATCGTTGTTCGGTTAGTAGCCATGCAGCTTACCAATCGGAGACGTACCATGACACCTGTAGCCATGGATATTAAGCTGGACCACAAAAATACAATGAAGTGCATAAGGAAAGGGAAAAGATGCTAGCCCACCAAGTAAAGACACCCATGTTGATGCAGACTACAGCCAAATCTTGGATAATAGTGCGTCGCCTCCGGAAGCCAGATCCCCACATATATTTAACGATGCTGCCTGTGATGAACAGGTCGCATATAGTGTTCGTGATAGATATTCCTAGTATTACCTGAGTAATAAAACAATTCGAAGAATCAGCGAACGCCCCGACACAGTGTATGTATCTCACCGGACACTGAAACAAATACGGGATGGTTCCGACCCGAGCGCTGTCATGAAACGCTTCAGCCTTGCTTGGTTGGGACGAAGAAAGAATGTTACAAACACGTCGACGTTGTACCCTAGCGTGAGATTCATTTAGTCACCTTCAAGTTAGTCTGCGAGCGTACATACATGCACCAGCAACTGGCGAAATTAACGGATCAGTTAATGCTCAGAACCTCGAGTGACGGATTTACCGAAGCCCGAAATTGTCGCGAGAGACTGCAACAATGTAAAGTAGACGGCGTATATTATAATGACTGGGACATACGGTAACCAAAGTGACAAGCTTGTTCTTCCCACTGACTGTGGAATCGTCACTACATGCTGGGCACCCATCAACGGCAACAACTCACTTGTCCATATGCGTACGCAGTAAAACCTATCCAAGAATTTTTAGTACGTGATATGAAGTGAAGGCTCTTACAGACCACTGCACAGTAAAGCAGATGGCACACTAGTAAGCAGATGTGTGGTAAGCGCAAAACAGCAAGTTTAGAGGATGACTGACATTGAGGCATGTCATAGTCTGCAGTCAGATCATTTATGTTAAGTATCAGCGACCGTAGAGGTCATTTCTGGATCACTTACAAGCCCACCCCTACGAAACATTTGAACACAGCCCGACTGCATCCCAGTTGATCAAAAACTTACCATGGTAAATCAGTGCTGCATTTTTGGGAGTCGCTTTGATGACATGACACGAAGAAGGTCCAAAAGAGTTGTGTACTCCCAATCAGATGGGCAGTATCGGCTAAGCTAGGAAGCTCTGAGTATCATAACTATGCATGAGAGACCATGGTAATCCAACCCACATGATCCAAAGCACCTAACAAAAACTCAACATAAACACGAGTAGAAAAGCAGATGCCCATACCATTAGTCTATTAGCAATAAGATCATTCGGAAACCAATAGGAGTAGTAGATCCCCTGACCCAGAGTACATCCGTACATGCTGGGAGCTTCAGCTTTGGGGAGAGAAGTGAGAGAGACAAGTGTACATACAAAGTAGACAGCATGAATCCTGGATGTCAAGTTTTGTAAGCGCCCAGATTTCAAAAACCATTCGATGATTTTTCTTTTACCTATCAGGACCGGGGACCAGGCCAGAAGGCTGTAAGAGCCAGACATGAATGACGGGCCACAACAACACCAGTAGAGGGTTGTTCGGTGTCGCGATGCGCAACACTAAGTTAGTGCTGCATTTATTAACCTCTAAGATGCCCCATTGAATGCCTCGCGAATACCTCCCGAGCCTAGGGTCACCAGCATTTCAGACCAGCGCCGGCGGTCAACGGCGGTCCTACAAACCCCGGCATTCGCCAGTGACGAATCTCGAACTCTGGACAGTTTTTGGAAACACTGGAGTCCAATCAGAACCTAATGCGGATATAAATCATGTTGTCGTGTTACATACATACCTACTTCGGCACACATTGACAACTTATGATCAAGAACACGCGGCCTTGGCAAGCCCTGGCTAAAGACCGAACTTCTTAGGCTCGCTTAATTTGCAGAAAAAGAAAAAGCGCTCTTACTGTTTGTCTTCGACAAGAAATGGAAGATGCAGAAACCATGTGCGATTCTTGGTCGCCATATGCTTTGCACAGGAATTTCGCAGGGGCCACCACCCCTCCGCCCGCCGAGCATGCAGCAACTTGCCCTGGATACTATGCCGTTCAAGGGGACGCCGCAGGGTGCAGGACCCGGAGGACGTTTGCGCTTCAATTTGAGAGTAGGTTCAAATCGATTAGCACAAATTTCATCTCTGGCTCTACAAAAAATTTAACAACACCTGTCACGACGCCGCTCAGGCTTGCCCTGGCATCATCAAAACGAGTGAAACGAACGCTTGCATTGTATAACTTACGGAACGTCTCCAGGCGCCCTCAGCGTTTGGGTGAGCCTTCTGATTGGTGGATGAGCTCTGGTGTTGCTGCTTTAGGAAAGTTTACATACCGTAGCTGAATGGGGGGCAGCTGCGGGCTGCCTTTGAATTCCTGATGCCGTCATTTCGACCTCGAGCTATCTTAGTTTACGGCCGGTGTCGGCAAGGGTCTTTCCGTCGTGCGCTGCTACGCCGATATTTCGTGCTCGGGCCGTCGGGGGCACGACAAATTGGCCAAGCGCATGACTGACACGATCCTCCCCACCTCGAGCCTTTGGGACCTTGGAGTTTTTGTGAGGACGCACTCGCAGTCTCGGATGGATCCGTCGAGTCACGAGTGCACCATCTCCATTCTCCTCGGACATCTAAGCTCCGACCAACTCAACTTAGTCGCTGCCCTGGGTGTCCGGTGTAGTATTAGGCCAGGTTGGGTAGGTCAGGGCGTCAGGTGCGCATGTCAATTTGTATGTCCGGCGCGGGGCCGTCCACCATGACACTGGATGGGCCAGTGCATGAACTCCCGTAAGTTTTTTTTCATCTACCTTATCGGGTGAAAGCCACCGTGCCCTATAACGGGTCGAATAGGCATTCGGCCCGTCGGTCGGTACAATCGATCCCTTGCAAATACATATGTACTAGGAACAACGTATGACTTTTGAATCTTGATAGTGCATTGCTTTTGTTTGTCCTTTTCATTTCCTGAAGCAGGGCATTTCATCCGTAACAGACAGTCAGCCCTAACTAGACCTGGCAAGAGTCGACGAAAATGGTCGTCCCTTCTGGTGCTGGGCATCATACACCGGCATGAAGCGGCCGATGTTATAGATGTTAGGTACGGACTAAGGTAGAGAAACCCACCTCGACACCCGCAACGCCGTTTCGCTACTCGTGTGCCCAGAGATAATAATCGTACATCTGTGAGCTGTGCAAGAAAAAATCCATGCATGCCCAGGCGGTGAAGATTAATGTACGGCCACAAATCACACATCCCTCATTCTATCGCTCTGATATCTCGTAGAATAGGGAGGATGGGATGGAGGCTGAAAGATCGTGAGCACCTGGTCAGGATAATTGGAAAGACAGTTTTAACAGCAACCAAGGAGTGAGCGAAGATCATCCCTCCTCCCGTCTAGAGGAAAACCAGTTGAAACAAGTGGTTAAGGCGAAACGACCCCAGGTGGAAAGGGGAGATTCGCCGTTAGTGCGCAGAAGACGGGACAACAATGGATGCCGGGGATGTCGTTCGTGGCATCGCCATGTCGCAAGCGGAAAGTGGGTCGTGAGCGGGACGTTTCGATCGATGGCCTGGTGACGGTGTGGGATATGGAAAGCCGCAAACAAGTGTCTAAGTCCAGAGCACACTGCCATTCGGTGCGGTGCGCGGTTGACATCTCATCAGATGGCACGAGAACCGTAACTACGTCGCATGACGACGACCTCAGTCTGATCACGTTTGACTAGAAGCGGTTATTCGTTCTCTTCCCCCGCGAGATTTGGCTGGTTGGGGTCAAGATGGTCACATCATCGCCACTGCCACTCTGCCAGGTTTGTTTCATTTCCTCGGTGGAGTGGTTATCGGGTGGACACAACGTGCTAGTACACGTATTGCCAAACGGGTCGTGAATCTCGTTTGGAGACTGAGTGCGGATGGATAACCGGAGAGATTCTTAGAAGCCGTGCTCGGCCCGAGGTTCCTTGCGTAAGCCCGACGCCTACTTAAAAACCTGGCGCGAGTCGCTGACACTTCGCGGATGACGTCAACTCCGAACTACAGCCGAACCGACCCCGCCGCAACTTACATGTTCGAACTTCGACGCATCAGCTCGTGTCCGACAGTTTTAGGTATCTTTGCTAGATCAATAATTTCATGACCTGGGTAGTATTCTACCTCGATCATTTGTGTAGGATACTTAGCTACTGTACCTTGTCGCCGGACGTTGTGCCTCTTGTCCGACTTGCCTTCGCGCAGATCTCGAACATTTGCTCACAGGGACCTGGCATACAAACGATCTTAATCAACACACGGGCAGCATTGTAAAGCGGATCGTGATAACGATATATCCCGTTTCATTGACATCTAGCCGCTCAGCCCTTGGTCCATTTTGTCGGTCTTTTCCCAATCTGCTGGCAGTGGGACGCGTACTATGCTCGGTACGATTATGTAAACTAGGGAACTAACCGCGGCGAGGGTGATCTCCAACATCCAGTACAATCGAAGTCGGTCGATGCCGAGTACCCCACTTTGCAGCCAGATCGGCGACATCGTGGCGCGACCGGCTTTCCCATAGATCGTACGGGCGGCTCAAGGTTGTCGCCTTGTATTTAGAATTGGGTGTGGGTGTGGGCGTCGTCGTCGCGGCAACTTGGAACATGCCTATAATTATAAGCGTGTTGTCGGTGAAGTCCTATGGACCCGTAGTTCCTTCTACACGCTCCACAATCTTCATGTTCATCGGCCCATGTCCCAGAAAGATTATTCGTGTAGATTGTCCCCTGCACAAGCCGACCAGGCGTTCATGAGCGTCTCTGCCCTCAAGCTAGGCATCTGGCTGTGCCAAAGGATCCTATCCTTACCGGGGCTGGGCTGGACGAAGGCTTGACCTGCCCCTCGCTGTCTTTCACCCTACAGCATTCGGCGCTCGGCAAAAAGGTCATATTTGGCCTCGGCACCCGACGGGACCATCAAGCATACCCTCCGGTGGACTTGGTTTTAGTCAAGGAGAGGAAGGACGGCAAACCAAGCATTCGCATCTTGCCAGGCCAAGCCGTCGACGAGTCACTGATCAGAGGCGGCATCCCACCAGACCAGATCGATGCGGTATTATCAGCCACTTGCACTTGGACCAATACATCTTTTGATCGCGCCGAGTCGTCCCGTACCCGCTGTCATGTCTCGGTTCGTCTAGTTTGGGCAACCCTGGCTTGTTAAAACATGCCACGATCATCGTTGTAGAGGACCGCAAGAATCTGCTCGACAGGGGTTCATCTCACCGGTCCCAACTCGCACTTTGCGACGGACGCCGTCCCGGTCGAGCAGACTCGATTCTTGCCTCGATTGGACTTCGACGCGTCGATTAGGCCCATCCCCCCGCGCGTTGTAATACCTTGGGGCCGGAAGCATGTATGCAGTCGATATGGTAGGTGCGTGAGATGTCGAGTTTGGCGCGGGGCTATGACTCGAGCAGAATGCAGAGCACCTCCCTGGACACGTCAACGTGCTCGCTCGCGCGTCTCCAGATGGTGCATGGATCCATCTCGCCAGGGACCTGCGCATCGTTTCTGCCTGTTGACGGGTGAAGTCTGGTGCGCACACGTGAACAGAGAGATGGTGGAGGAGTCAATCAGAAGAATTGGGAAGTTATTGGATATCCCCAGGGTGCAAGTGCTGGTGCAAGTGCTGATCGCGCGTGACCTGGACCGGTACCACATGAGCTACTCGGAGCGGAGATGCCTTCTTTCCGGGAAAGATTCTACCGCTCTCTTGATCTCAGCCGTGAGCCACCCCCATAAATATCTCGTTGCGTCATCGTACTCGTGATTATGTTTGTCGGAAATGATTGCGATCAGGTCCAGTGACCGAGATTCTTAGAACCGCCGAAGGCACCCGTGATTAATTGATTTATAGCCGAGGAGAGAACGCTGGCAAACCTACCCAGCACCAGCATGCCTGACGAGATAGCGACGATGATGCTCCCTCCGCCTGCTGCAGACCAAGCGTTCATGCTCGTCTCTGGGCTCGAGGCGGGAAACATTAGCCTTTCCATCGACAAGATCGTCGCAGACGCTGAGCCGGAACGCATTTCGTGTCCTTCCCTCGCCTTTTTGCTCCGCCACTCCAAGACGGGCTTTCGCATCGTGTTCGGCCTCGGCACGCGTCGCGATTTCAAGGGGTACCCGCCAGCCTTGCAGAAGCGCATCCAGAACCTCGGTTTTTCGTCCACGGTGAACCAGAATGTCGCAGAGTCGCTCGAAAAGGGCAGCGTTCGGCCCGATGAGGTGGACGCGGTCGTTGTGAGCCACCTTCACTGGGACCAGTGAGCGACGACTCGGTCTGGGCATCCAGCGTCTTTGTTCTGATCCGTTGGGCATAGCATCGGAGACCACACGCCGTTCACGAAGGCGACGTTCGTCGTGGGAGAGGGGTGCCGGGGGCTGCTTGCCAACGGGTACCCCGGGAATCCGGACGCGCTCTTCTCGTCGACTGCCATTCCCGTCGAGCGGGCGCGGTTCGTATCCGAATCAGACATGGACACGTCGATTGGACCGTATCCGCATGCGCTCGACTTTTTCGGAGACGGGAGTCTGTACGTCGTAGATGCGCCAGGTGGGTGAGCGACACGAGGGGAAGAACTAGGGGCGCTGAGACGGTGATGGGCAAACGCAGGTCATGTCGCTGGGCACATCAACGTCCTGGCACGCACATCCCCGGATGGGTCCTGGATCCTCCTTGGTGGCGACTCCGCGCACGACTGGCGGATCATGACGGGAGAAAAGGCGTTTGCGTGTGCGACGGACGCGGCGACGGGCCAAGTGCGGTGCATCATGCATGCGGACAAGGAGGTTGCGGAGGACAATTTGAGGCGGGTCAGGGCGTTGCTGCGGGTTCCAAGGGTACAGGTGTTGATCGCGCACGACGCGGTGTGGTACGAGGCCAACCAGGGCGGGCGCGCGTTCCTGCCCGGTGTGATACCAGCCTTAGTTTAAGTCCACTAGCATCT